>JAPMOQ010013041.1:1582304-1699267 GCA_026543055.1 Argiope trifasciata | reverse complement strand
AAAAAAAGCCTCGCAGGTTAATGAAATTTGGTATACAGACTTAAAATCCAAAATGCAGACTCTTATTAAATTTTGAATTAAATTTGTCAGAGGGTTGACTGCCTGTCATTTTATACTTTCTCGAGCATGTAAAACAAAACCTCATATATAAAATTATGCAAGTTAAATTGAGACTGCATCTGCAGTTTTATGCCAAATTTTGTTTTTAATCAATCAAGAAAATACGTTGAAATATAAAATTGCATCCAGAAATAACAAGAAAATCATAGTCTTGTTTGAGAAATGTGTTTTTAGGTAAAAAACGACGAGATTCCAACGACTTTCGATGACAAATTTTGACTATTAATGTATTTTCTGCTTTTATACTTTATATACGAAAATTTGAAAAATCTAATACAGCAAAAATATCTTTAATGTATTATGTCTAAAATTCGAAATATCGAATTTATAGAAAATATACCTTGACGAATTATGTCCAAAATTTCAAGCCCGAATATAGCAAAAATATATGAAGAATTATATCCAAAATTTGAAAAATGGAATAAAGCAAAAATGCATCTTTGAGGAATCATGCCCCAAATTTGAAAAAATATATCCTTGATAAATTATGCCCAAAATTAAAAAAAAAATAGAATACAGCAAAAATATATCCTTGATAAATTATGCCCAAAATTTGAAAAATAAAATATAGCAAACAGATATTTTTGACAAATTATACCCCAGATTTAATGAAAATCTTTAATTTTTGTACACAGCAATAAATGCCATAAATGTGTATCATTTTATGCTATTTGAGTTAATTTATAGGAAGATGTTAATATCCTCTCCTTGATCTTTAACCTGGAACAGTTTTTTTTTTCATCATGTATTTCCATAATGACTCAGCAGCAGACAAGAAAGAGACAGAAATGAGAAGAAATGCTATCATAACTGCATTCGAATGCGCACTCCGTCCTCTGCATCCGCATGCAGAATGCTGATAAGCCATCAGCAATCGTATTCAAGATGTCTGAGTCATAATCAAGCGAAAGTAATTTAGAATTAAAGAAAGTAAATAGATACATTGGAAATAAAAGCGACAGTAAAGGAGATAATTTTAATTTATTTCTTAGTGTATTGAATATAATAGGAGATAGCTTTATTGGCGTTTCATGTTTGTCAGAGACCTGATGGATTATTATGAAATATTTCAGAATACATTAACGATGTATTCTGAGTCATTATCAAGGGAGTGTAAAAGTCGATATGCCTAGTTTGTCTCATAATTTCGAGACTTAACTGGGTAGAGTATTATGAGATAATATTTTAAGAAATATACGAAATGGGTTTTCATTATTTTCAACAGTTGAAACTATAACATTTAATAATTTTCTCTTACTATTTTAATGGATATAACACGTTTTAAATTTTATTCATTTTATCATTTCTCCAAACTTTTACAAAGATCCAAGCACTAGGAATTAAAATAGAACTGTTAACCCGCTCACTGAGAGATTATAAGCATCTTGCTGTGGGAAAATGTGGTAACATGAAAGCTAAAGTAAATTTTATACATAAACAGCTTTTTTGTTTATTTTCAAGAGCAAACTTCCGTTATTGCTTGGTAGGTGACTACGTTAAAAGTCGAATTTTTTTATTATCCTTCATAATTTCATAGGTTTCTTTATAAAACTGATTATATTTTTAAGGGAAATTATACTGATTTTTAACGCTTAATGGTCCAAAAAGCAATTCAATTCATAATTATTGTCGAATACGTGGACTTGTTTTTTTGCACCAAAAATTAATATATATGATTTTTTAAAAATTTTCCAGGAAAATTAATTAAGACATTTTTACCACTCTTAAGTATTTTTACCAGTCAAAATTTAAGAATGTAATTAAATAAAAGACAAAAGAATGAACTGCCTTGAATGGTGTCTGACAGAAGACGTCGGTGTGATAAGGGTGAAATTTGCATTAATTTGCGTTTTAATGTTGTTTTCCATCTATATCTATATCTTTTTCTATCTATATATCTTTTTCTATCTATATCTATATCTTTTTCTATCTATATTTGTTATTTTCTATCTATCATTTTCTCATATTCTAATATTTAGAATTTTCTAATAAAAAATTTCTGGAAGTCTAAAATTTTGCTTGTTCTTGGTACAATAATTTCCGAATATCTTCCGATGTTCCGGAACTAGAGTGTAAGTAATCGATGGATTTAGAAATATTACATAGTTGTTTTAATGCTTCACAGTGTGAAAAAAAAATTAACATTTTATGCTTGCTTACCACAAGAAACTGCATTGTAATGCAGCTTATTTTTTAGTTCAGGGACTATATAATATATTTCTTAAGCTTTCAGAAAAATTTCAAGCAAATAATTTGATAAATCGTTAGAATAGAAGCGTTTTGCTTTGGATCTCTTTTTTGCCAATTAAAAAAAACATCTCCACTTAATTGATGTATTTTGGTTTAATACTTTTTTTCAGTCCTTTTTAGGCAAATATTTAAAAATATAGCTATTTTAGAGCACCAACGTGGTCATATACCTTAAATTCCAAATAATATTTTTTCATAAGGTATTAGTTTTTTTTATAATACTGAGGAGGGCGGAGCATGCGTACAGGAATTTATCTTTTAATTGACAGGTGTGGCTCAAAATTTGTCATGTTTTTACAATTTACAATGTTGAGATTACCAGCATCTATTTAGATAATCATATTCCTGAAATTTATGTGAGAAAAATTGAATTTTGTCTTGCCTTTAAATTATTTTCTTTCCAGGTTATTTAAATTTAAAAATAAAGTAATTCAGAAATTAAAAAATGTTATATTCGCAAAGTACCATTGTGAAATTTTATTGATTACAGTTTCTTTTTTCTCCTCATATACCAGATAACTAAACTCGCTCCTTTGAAATCCAGCTGGCAATGTTCAGAATATAGGTTGTAGAAAATAAATGTTAACATTTAATTCCATTTCGAATAATGTTTCGAAAAATATACCAATACATCAGAATGAAATTCTGCATATTTTCAAAGATAAGAGGTTCCTAATAGTAGTAGTTAAAAGAAAAGGCGGAATTTATCATCTATTTACATGAAATTAAAAACAATGGAAACTACTTCTACTCCAAGCGAACATTTTACTTCCAGAATTTTAACTAGAAGTACGATTATACTATAGCAACATCTACTTACTTATCATTAGTTCAGGATTAAATAACGTAACTTGGTCACCTTCTATTCATATTAAAGATTTATTTCGACGAATTTGTATGTGTGGCGGCATTTAGTTCCTCCGAAATCGGAACAAACGAAAGGCCCCAAAAAGAAATTAAAAAAAACATTACCATCTCCTTTAAGTCTTTCCTATCAGTAAACAGAAGAAAGAACCATTGAATGCAAATCTTTAAAAAAATTATTTAATTTAGTTTTACAGCGTGTTCCAGTTCACGTTTTGTTTACTTTTCCGTAGCGGAAAAGAACGTTGTCTTCTTGCTTATTTCCCATTCATGGGCGGGAGAGTGAGATGCAAACAGCGTGGGTCCCGTGGAGAGCCGTTGAAAGAGGGTCATTGTGTTGCAATGAATAACTAAACAACCCACTGAAAAAGAGAGTTCTGTTAAAAAACGCATTTGAGGAAAACGGGAGAAACCCACGCAATCGAGAAGATGAGATTATTTTCACACGCTACAAATTTTGATGGATAGATCACCTTTCTTTCTTGTTTATGGAGATGAGGTCAGATCTAAGTGCAATAAATATGAAAAATTGGTAATAATAAAGAGACTAGATTTTATTTTTTGAATTTTAATCATACAGGCTGTAGAACTCGATCGCAAAATCTGGGATGTTCGACGGAAATAAAAAAAATGATGAAAATGAGAGGAAATATTTTCTATAAAATATTTTCTAATAAAGGTGTCTTTCATACCCTTTCCTTCCACATAAAAATAAGAACTTAGACTAATATTAACTCCACGATTGCTCAGATGTTTTTTAAAGCCTTGCAACTTAGAATTACTTGCTTCATAATTTTAAAAAAACAGGATAAATCTTTCTGATTATGTGGCAAGTCTTATTTATCTAACACCTGACTTTGTACCTATCGTGTTTACCTGATCTCAGGGCTTCTTTCAGGCGGTCAGAATCCCTTTAAATGATTTTCGTTCAAAATTTGAAAGAGATTTTCCAGCCAGATTACACGTGAATGAACTTCATTCAAATTTTGATAGAGATCTTCAAGTCAGAGTACACGGGAATAATTTTCCTTCAAAATTCCTTTAATACAAGGTGGCCAGAAATAAAACACCCCTACTCTGACCTCCATGGATATCGAACTACTCAGTGTAAAGGCTCAAAATTTTGTACACATACTATTCAAAATATGGGGAAACGGATTTCACGAAAAAAAAATTAGTTCCTGAAATCACCGATAGGTGGCGCTGCACAACTGGAACTATGATCAAAAGACACAAATAATAATAAAAATTTAAATGTTTATGCGGAATGGAATGCTTCCATGCTTCCTTTTTAATTTTTCTGCCCCTTATGGAAAATAAAAATAGTAAAGAAGCTAGAACTCCCGTTGTAACTGCAATTTCATAATGTAACCAGAAAAATTTGCATAAAGCATGGTTAGAAGCCATGTTCTGGGTATAAAAGAAGTTAAAAGGTGGGGAATGTCATTCTTATTAGTGATGGCTGTCACGCTGCCAGAACGCGCTTTGCTTGTGAAGTTGTTTTACGAGAATAAAGGAAATGCTCCAGCAGCACTTCGAGAGTTTCGCCGACTTAAGGATTTGCGTAAGGGACCATTGCTTCCACAAGCTCTCAGGAGAATGATCGCTCGATTCGAGGAAACTGGCCATCTTGGAGTTCAGCCTGGTCGAGGACGCAAACCGGTTCGTTCAGATGTCGTTGAAGATGTTGCCACCGGTATTGTTGAACAGTCAATGGATAATGTTTTAGGCTGCAGTAGTGCACGTGCAGTGTCACGACACTTGGGTGTTCCCTATAGCACAGTGTGGAACGTACTCAGAAAAATGGTGCATTGTTTCCCGTACAAAATCCGCCCTAATCAACAATTGCTGGCCACAGACAGGGAGATGCGACTGACTTTTGCATTGACATTTCTTGCTAGAGTTGAAGTGGATGCATCGTGGCCGTGGCAGATTCTGTGGAGCGATGAGGCCCATTTCCACCTCAGTGGAACAGTGAACACCCATAACTGTCGCATATGGGACACGACAAACCCCCGTACCTTCCAAGAGATTCCACTCCACTCACCGCTAAGGGGACACTTAAAAAACCTTGTTTATCGAGAACGTCTGATAACCTTGGCAGATTTGAAAGAGAGTATCAGTCTGCATGTGAGAAGCATCTCAGATGACCAGTTACGATCCGCAGTTGAACAAGCTGTCCACAGACTTCACATTTTACATCTTCAGGAAGGGAACCATATTGAGCAGCATTCCCTGCATCGATAACGTCCTTGTTTCATGTATGCTTGGTACTTTCAAATAAAATGTGTTTAAAACGTGTTTTTGTGTCTTTTCAGCATACGTCCAGTGGTACAGCGCCACCTATCGGTGATTTCTGGAACTAAATTTTTTTTTCGTGAAATCCGTTTCCCCATTTTTTGAATAGTATGTCCACAAATTTTCAAGCCTTTACACTGAGTAGTTCGATATCCAGGGAGGTCAGAGTAGGGGTGTTTTATTTCTGGCCACCCGGTATCTTGATATCAGTGTACACGCGGATGAATTTCGTACAAAGCTGGATGTAGATCTTCATATCAGAGTACATGTGAGTAAATTTCGCTCAAAATTTCATAGATATTTAGAAGACAAATAGATGAAATTCGTTTAAACATATTTCGTTCAAAATTTAATAGACAACATTAAAGACAGATTACTCATGAATGAACTTTGTTCAAAATTTGATTGAGATATGTAAATTTAATTTTAAGCTATACGATTTCACTTATCTAGTGCCAAATGTTTTGGATTATCATGTTCAAAACCAATAATAGTTCAGAAATGTGTTTTTTTGCACTCGGAGAATTCTAGAAATTGGAAATTCGTCAATATCTCCGACTCAGATTTCTGAGGTTTACAGTACTTTCACTATGTTCATTTTATAAACACTAGTATAAAACAATGTATCAATAACGAATTACTTTTATTAAGCATTCCCATTGTTTACAATATTTTTCATTAGTTTCCTTAGATTTTTCTATACTTAGAATATTTTAAAATCTTTTAAGTTATCATATCTGAATTTTTTTTTCTTCTGTCATTTTCGCCACATCGATAAATTAGAGCCTGAAAAAAAATTTTAATTCAAATTCTAGATAAATCAATGATATTTCATTACTCTTGGATAAAGTGTCAATATTTGAGATTATTCCAAAACTTCTGCTAACTTCATTAAAAGATATGTTGAATTATTTTCTCTCGCGTGAATATGGCATATAATATTGAAAAAATATTAATTAAACTTTTTATCAAGAAATTAATTTTAAATTTTGGTCAAAAATTTAATTTCAAATTATAAAAATGTTGTTGATAAGTCTAAGATAAGTAGAGGTATTTTATTTGCATATAAGACAATATTTCTGTGAAATTAAATTTCGAAGTCAAAACTTCACAACAACGCCAATGCACGTTATGTGAACTTAACAATGAAACGTAAACGCATATCAGGAGAATTTTATATGATAGTAGGGTTATTAATTCTAAACTTCTAAAAAGGGGACGATTTAAAAAAAAACATTTGAACTTAAAGTTTTGTTTAAGGTGAAAAACTTATTTGGTTTGTATAACTTTTATGTCTTCAATTGTTAAGGAGTTGCAGCCAAATGAAAATGCCAAACCAATTACTTCCACGCCCTCTAATCTGGAAGAACAATCAACAAATTTACCCGAGAATTTTATCCTCACTATACAATATCCTCGTTAATCAAATCAAATCAAAATCACACTGATTAGACCATTATCGAAGAAGATATATAGAAGATTTCTGCAAGTCATGTCAAAAGAAAACTGAAGGAAATTGACTTCTTGCTCAAAACTGAGAATGATGAGGAAAATAAAAGTTTCTGTCTCCATCGTTTTCTTGTCTTTTTCATTTGGATAACCCACCTAAGAACTTATCATAGACTTTCATTTTTTGAACATACCATCGCAACCAGTTCCGATTCAATCAAAACCACACTGATTAAACATGATTGGTGAAGATATTTAGAATTATCTGCACGTTGTAAGAAAACTGCAATAAGTAGATATCCTGTCTAAAAAAGAGGATTCTAAGGGGAAAAGGATTACTGTCTCCATCATTCTTCAGTTCTTGTATCCATCTGAATAACGTATCTACGAACTCATTCGCCAATTTCAAACTTTGTACGCAATATCTAAGCCAGTTTAAATTTAATCAGAATTATTCTAGATAAATGCTAAGTGGAAAAGATGTACAGAAATGACCAGAGAAAATTGCAAAACGTAGACAAACTGAAAAGAATCTGCTTAAAAATGTAAAGTGATAAAAATGCAAAATAAACGCTTAAATAGAACGCCATTTTATGCATAATTGCAATAATTTTCAAAAGTATCGTAATTATTTCATCAGATGCGAGCCTAATTGGACTGGTTTAATTTACAAAACTTTCTCATTTATTATGTTCACATTTCAGTTATGTTGACAAGATAAATAGCCCGTCTAATCTGTCAAACATATGTCAACTTCCAACTGATGCATTCCGTTCTTGATGGAACAAAGAGATTGAAAAGATCTAAGTATGCGAATCAAAGCAAAAACAAGACCATTAACTCTTCAAACATCGTTAAGATATTTAAATTTAAAAACAAAACTCAAAACCTTGATTTTAATAACCACATCTGTCTTTTCAACAGAAATTGATCGATACTAGATCAATTCATCATTTCATTCGACGAAAGAAATTACAACCTCTCTCTCCCCTCTGGGAAAATTAGCATACCAGTTCTTAAATAAGCTTATCAGACTGACTGCATGATAACAAATGGCTCTGTAGGCGTGGTAACTTGCAATTGTTCACAGTTGGCGAGAATTACAATATCAAATTTCGTGATATATGGAGCATACGCCGATATTTTTATTAAGAATTTACGATCTTAGGAAGTTAGTTTTTAACCCCATCTTATGGTCTATAATCAAGGACTTTTTGTTGGTGGTTTTCTGGCGTGACTGGCCTTCGAGGATTATTGAAATGTGCTTCGCGCGGTTTTCTCTGCAACCGTATCGCGTTATTCCGGAACCGAGGGTCACTTCCAGTGACTGGACGGAACACGCCTATCTCGCTAGGGTTTTCAACGCAGATTTTTGCGATTAAAAAATAAATGTTATGTGGTTAAAATGGCGCAGTAAACTAACAACAACTGAAACGAGGTAACGAAGGTTATAAGAAGATTGAGGGAGGGAATGAAGTTGTTTGGCTTCACTCGTCTGACTTGGAACATTTGTGGTGTAATTTAAACAAAACCATACAAGAAAGTAAATAAAATTTACATAACGTGAGAATTAAGTTCTCCTTCGTGGTTGAGTTTTAGTTACCATCCTTGATATTAACCTGGAATATAAAGTGTATCCGACAACTCTTGAAAAATTTTACGAAATTATGTAAAGGAATAATTAAGATTATAGGCATTTCTTCAATGCTATATATTACTAATATGGGTAATAAAGCTTTATTACACAACATTATTACTTCTCGAACTCGGTAGATGGCACAATTTATGAAACGGGAAGGATTTAATGAGAAAATATCATTTATCATGCAATTTTCTTTGATTTCCTTTTTTATGAGGTTATAAAAAAAAAGTAAATATCAGATGTCTTAGTAATTTGCAGAATTTAAAGCAGATAAAAAGTTGAGTATCATAGTCGACTTCCACCTCTAATTCTCCAAACGCATAGCATAGCATAGAATTGAATATCGCTAAAATACATAATATGTATAGTGAAAGGGTCTCGCAACTTTAGCTGGTCTTGTATAAGAACTTAAGCATTTTGATTCTATACCTCACAGTTCTTGTTTTTAATAAAATTGCAATCTGTTCGATATTTCTCAAAAGCTTATACTGTTAAACTATTCTATTTGTCTGAAAACACAATGGCGAATTATTTATTAAATAAACAGCTAATTGATATTTGCTAATAATTAATTTATTCATTAAATAAACTGCTAATTGAAGGATTTGTGGCAAAAAGAATGCAGCTCTAATCTTAGGGAAATTCGGAGTTACATGTACTATCATGTGGTAAAAAAAAAAAAAAACCTTGTTCGTTTGGTGCCAGAGAGATGTAGTCCCAATCGTTAGTTTTCGCGTTACTGAAGTGATGGAGTTGTTTGTCACATTAGTTTGATGCCCTATATAGAGTCAGCCACCAATGCCTTTGAAATACTGAAAGAAGCGCAAGGAAAGTAGAAAGGGTTTTTCTACCAAGTGAGTAAGTACATTGATATTGTAGAGAAGACAAGCTAAAAGATTGCTGTTACTGAAGATACCCAAAGAATGATTTTCAGTTTCATTGACGTATTAAAATGTTTCTTCGTGAAAACTCCTTACATCATTTCTAATGATAACAAAAGTATTTTATAATCAAATATAGAATTTTTACTTTTGAAAAATTCCAAGTAAATACAGGAAACATTTTGTGTAGAAAGAGTGTCGAAATCCTCTGTAACAAGACATTAAGAAGATTCAACATCCAAAACACCACTCCATTAATGTTAAACAAGATTCAGTCATCTTACTCCCACCCAATTCTACTTTAGAGCCCAAAGTATAAACGACCAAAAAATGGTATGTAGTTCTAAGGTGACCTACAACCCGGCGACACAGCAGATGAGTCCGCCTTACAGAAAGGGAGTATGATGATTAATGGGAATATAATTTTTTTCTTTAACCCTCTGATTGCCAATTTGTAGACTGAAATTGCTTCAAAAATTTTGTCTTTTTTGTTGAATATTTTAAGACTTTATATATTGGAGAATAGAAAAATGCACTTTTTTCTCTCTAGAAAATATTTTTATATAGACTTTTATCATGAAAAACTAAGTGGCCAAAGAATCAATTTCAGATGCTGTCACTTAAAAAAATTTTTAATACATTTCAGTTGAATTGTAATTAATTTATATTTATTACATAATATAAAAAAGTGAAATGTATAAAATTTAAGGAAGAGGAATATTTTTCATTTCAATTTTGCACCACTGCCTTTGGTTTTGCAAGTTAATTTAATCATGATCAGAGTCAAGCTGTTTGAGGAGGAGTCCGAAAAATCTATATCATTATCATTATCAAAACTAAAATCACTTTCAGAATCTGATAAATCACGAGGAATATACTGTCTATCAATCGTTGAATGTTTTCAAGCAGCCATTTCTGTAAGAACAAAGCGGCATCTAGTGAAGATTTAGCTGTGGTATTACAGCTGTCTTCAAATGCCGTAGTTTAGTGAACAACTAACAACATTTGTTGGCCAAAACGTTAGCTAAACGTCTAATACCGTATATAATTTATTTCAATGGTTAAATGGGGAAAACGGGATGCGCTGCTCAATAAAAGAAGAGAAACACATGACGGGTAAAAATTAGCGGGGTGAGCAAATTTTGCTACAATTGAGTTGTCCATGGTAATCGCGGGATGATCAGCCAGAGGGTTAAAGCCAAATTATATGTATATTTTCTTTATATTTTGTTGGCTTACTTTATATAAATAATAATGTTATAGTAAAATGCATTTTTATCGTGAAATATTTTCCACAGAGGTAGACAGACTATCTATTTGGTTGCAAGAAAGAGGTAGCTCGCACATTCCAGCATATGCATTTAGGAAAGTATGTTTGTGAGTGAAAATGCTGTCATAATAAGTAGTAACTATTAATAACATTGATCAAAAGGAAAATCTTCACATAATTCGAAATTTAGAATTTTTAAATGGTTTTTACGATTTCCTATAACTTGAGTAATTGGAACTATTTCCTTTTTCAAACAAACCAATTGTCTTGAATTTTTTTAGACACTGAGGCTGGCTCAATTAAAAGCGGTCTCTACATGATGTGAAGGTTACCATAAGGCAATTAATTAAAATAATAATAATATATTACATTTTTTGTTTCATTGCGCAGATAGTAAATAATTAATAAATACCTGAAAATAATAAATAATAAAACTATTTTTATTAATTTATTAACGATTAATTTCTGTCATTAATTATTAAACTAAACAAAAGGAATTGTTTCATAAAATACTTATGAAGTATAATTTGGTATATTAATTATATGCTTTATGAGTATACATTTCGTTCATGGATTATTTGTTGGTTTTCCTGGCTGTAAAAGGTTTTAATCGCTTGAGGTGGAAATACGTGATAAATGCACGTGGAGATATTTTTGTCGCAGAATCTCCAATGTCGCTCTATATACGTCAACGGGCAACTATAACAGATGTAGAAATGACGTACATGGAACGTCGGTTGAGATTGTTAGTCGCAATATAGTGTAGAGAAGTACAATCTTACATCGAAAATTAATTCATTTGGGAGATAATCTTTTTCCGAATTCTTTTAGATATTGGATATCTTGTATGCAAATTACAGGACGAATTGCTTCGGCAGGAGCACTTATGAATCGCGTCCCATCATAAAAGGTTAATATGGAAGACATTTACTTAAAATTTCACTTTGTTCTAATACTAAAAAAATATGGATTAAATAGAATCAGTCAGTAACAAATCATTAAGCAAAAAAAAAAATTATATACTAAATAATAAAAGTGGATTTGTAAATCTTACTTTGAAGTTAAATTTTTTCAAAAAAGTAATTATTATTTTTATTTAACATTGACAAAAGTAACCAATTAATAATTTGTTAAAACAATAGAATTAGTTTGAATTTCGCTATAGGGAAAAAACATTGTTACAAATAATTAAATTTTAAACACATGTTGAAATTTGAGAAAAAGATTAAAACTGTCTCATTAAAATATACTTTAGTTTCAAATAAAAAAATCACTAATAGTTTTTGTGAGAAAATAATTTTGAAAAATATAGCGTAGTAAATATCAGAAATTGCTTAAATTTTAGCTAATATTTTTATTAAACTTTGAATAAAAATTTGTTATTATTGATATTGATTGTGATCTTTTCCTATTTTGAAGTGCATGTGTACAAATTTCATCAGGATCGGATAAAAATTGTAGATTTGTAATAAAAACAAAATACAAATTATAAAGTATATATATATATTTAAAGTCTTTATTATACAATGACATCATATAATCATTTTTATGTAAAAAGATATTCAGTGATAATAACATAAAAATTTAGTTACTTTATTCGTACCAAAAATATAAAATACCTAAAAACTTAAATCGTTCTTGATTAAGGCTAAGTTTCATTTTTTTAATCATTTTAAATTATGGGAGATATTCATCTTTATATGGGTAGTAATGATTTTATTTTAGTAACTGATAAGATCAAGATTGTTGTACATTTAAAAACTTAAGATAAAATTCCAATACATATCGTAATATGATCTTACCTTGCTTAACAAGCTTCTCTCATAACATTCAAAATTAAATAAAATAAAAAAGCGACGCTTTTAATGAGCAATGATTTAAAAACCGAGTGACGAAGTGACATCGAGACATCACACGCATGAGTGTCTTGCATCTTGGGTATTAATCTATCGTGAACACTTGTTTGAAGAGAACCTGCATTTCTGCATGACCAGATAACGTTGTAGAATTCCACTCCAAGAGGTTTGAACAGTATCTGTGGAGCTGGTAATTGATGGGATTGTGTCCCTAATCAAGATTATAAGGTGCTTAGCAACGATATGGATGAAATGGTTAAACACAGTCAGAACTACCGAAGCATTTTTGAATTAGCATTCTAATCCATAAGTGCTTAATCTTATTCTAATCCATAAGTGCCAATGATTTAAAATTACACGTAAGTTTGGTCTTAAGTAGAAGAGATTTTATCTAAGCAATAACTTAACAGTGAAAGATATTGATAGACATCTTTTGGAAGATATTAAAAGCATAGAAAATTATTTCGTCGTACTTTGAGAACCACCATTCTAATACAGCAGTAGCTATGCTCGCTACAAATTCATTTACTGATAATGCGGTCTCATTTTTGCGAAATTTGGAAACGTAGCTGAAGACAAATGTCTTTAAACAACTTCCTTGTAAAAAAGTATGCAAGATAAAAACGAAATTACAATTTTATAGGTTTGAGTAGTTTTTGTTTCCCAAATTGAGCGCATTGTTTTATTTTTCATTAATTCCTATGGCGGGGGAGAATTGTTTCCAACAACGAATGTTTCGCATTACGAATATGTTTCAGAAATAAATTATTGTTTGTAAAGCAAAATTCCACTATGTTTAATTACTATGTTTAATTATTAATTAATTAATAAAAGATAAAAATGGATAACAAATTTTAATATCATTAAAAAGATTGATTTAATTCATTAAATATTCCGAAATCGTATTAAAAACTGCACTATTTACAAGGATAATTTTCAATTTGTTTTTGAAAGTTATCCGAAATGTGTATATATAAGGGTAACAAGTCTCAAATTCGAGATAAATTTTTAAACAATTTTTTAAAAATTATAACTAGAACTAAGGGGTTGGATATAGCTTTATGCAACCATAGCAGGACTCTAAACACACAATTTAGTATTGGATTTGTGGATGTGAAAAGCACAAAAATAAAATTTATATACATTCCGATTTTCAAAAAAAAAAAAAAAACATCAACATAAAGAGAACATTTTTTAATCAATCAAATAGACCTATATGCAACCTATTTGCTCACATTTAACTTCAGACTAACCCTGCCATTTTATTCTGATGTATTTTTGGCTGATTTTTACTACCTTGTATATAAGTCGTATAATAGTAAAAATTCTTATATTCAAGAATTTGGCGTATCTCCTTGTTTTGGATCTCGCTAAGTTCGAAAAATATATTTTAGAATTGTGTCTGTTTATCTGTCTGTCTGAGAACAGGTTAACTTAAAAACGCTTCGAACTTGACGAATGGTAGTTTATATTTATTTCTGCAAACTCTGAACGAATTCCATTCTGAAGAATTCAATATTTTAAACAATACGAATGCAAGCTAATGCTATGAAGGGAATTAAATGGATAAAATATGGCACATAATAAGATTTTAAAAAATGTAGATATTTATTGAAATAGGAACCGCATCCGTCAAACAAGTGACTGTCTAATGGTTTTTTTTTTATTACCTGTAAATGCGATAACTCAAAAGCTCAGTGATATAAATATATGAAAAATCTGTTCTACATTTTGTAACTTCAACTGTAGCTTTGTTATCTCAATCGATGAAATACAAACTTCCAAAATACTCCAATATTATGTTCATATATAATATGAAATATTATGTTCTTAGTAATGCAGACGGATATACAGACATAATGCAAAAATGTGTTTTTCGGACTCGGGGAATTCTGCTACGTGTTTAAAGCTTAAAGTTTCGAATTTCGTCAAAAAAAATTCAAGTTCCAACTTCACAACTTAACCGGCAATCACAATACTTTCTCTTTATGTATGAGAAAGTAAACTAGTGAGAATAGACTCGCCGAAGTTCACTTGCATACTGTCCAATTAAATCTCATGTCTTTCAGCATAAAATTAAGGACTTTAGGTAACGCCACAGATATTTTGCATGATATTAACGTACAATAATTAAGAAATATGGATATTTGGCGTGAATCAAACATTTTTACTGAATATGCGCATATGAAGTATGTGCGCATATGAATTTCGAACTCCTTTTTGTCGGTTGAATAAAGCGGAAGTGTAATAGCAACTAAAGTTGTAGTCACAACGGAACATATCGTATTTCATTGATTTATATCATTCCGTTCATGTCTCTTTTTTGCGTTTACATACTTGCAAAAGTACGAAGTGATAGACCATCAATTTTTTTCACAGATTGAGTGTGAAATTTGTTAAGAATTTGTATATAGCTTGAATATGATTCAATCTAATCTTCTTCATTTTGTAGTTATCATCTACAGTTAACTTATATTCAGGAAACTAGACAAGCAGATGTTCTAAAAAAGATTTCATTCAAAATTTGATAAAAATTTAAGAAGTTTGTGTGCAAATCATACACCAAATTTTATCCGTCTAGTTCAAAACGTTTCTAAGTTATCGCGTTCACAGATATAATTCTAAAAATGTCTTTTGGAAACTAGGAAGTCTGAAATGTAGGGATTCGTCAAGCTCTGGAATTCGAATTTTTTGTAAAAGCACTTCGACCCACTAGTAGCACACATATACTGTGCAGTATTTTATGATATAAAATAATTTTCACAATATTGTATTATAGTGTTCAATAGTGAATTATATAATATCATACAATATTGCTCTTCAGGCTGTGCTTACTAGGCCATACTTCATATACGAAAAAGTAAAAAAGCTACTTTCGTCATAATGTCAAAGACAAAGCAATTCGTCATAAGTGACTGAAATGACAAAGATGCTTTTCTATTAAAAGAAAAAAAAATCGTCTGCATCACTTGGGCGAAGCATGCGTCGCTCAGAGGTCACCAGTGAAACGGAAGAGCGGGAAGGTGGATGCTGAGGAACGTCCAGCGCCCCTGACCTGAATCGTTACCACATCAGCAGACGAGTGCAAAATGTAACACCTCAAGAGATCTGTCCCCATTCGACAGGTGGCAACGACACTTTCGAGACAACGAAGTGCATTGTTTTAGAGGAGGACCACCTACGTTTGGTGTAGTTTATCGTATTGGGTTACTGGTTTGATGCAAGACCCGATATTGATGTGTTCGTTCTTTTTTCTTCCATTTTTAAGATAGAGGGATTTTTGTTTGTGTATGTGAAATTTTTGCCCTGAACACGTCTAAAGTATTGAGAAATCTCAGATGCAAACAAACGCCTATTCTTTTTGATTATCAGACTATCTAATATATTTGTAAATCTAATTTATTTTGATATTTTGAAGATTTTCAAAAGTATTTTTTATGACGTTTGGCATATATGTGCAGCAAGGCCATGTCTAATCCTCGGGAACTTTTGCTTTTCCAATTTATCAGATCGCGGCTCTGCAACAACATTTCCAGAATGGATCAATTGAAAAAAAGTGGGGTTTTTTTTATGTGAAACGGTATAATAGAATGGAGATGTTCAAAACATTTGAAATTATTACAAATAGTTTAGTTTTTTGATAGGATATTAAAAATATTTCATCTCGATTGGGAAATAAAATTGAAAATTTGTTGGTGTACAATGGTTACCTTATGGACTTCGTTTTAGCAAATGGGCAACATCCAAGGGCTAATCCATATTAATTTTGCCAATTTGAAGCATATTCTCAACAATATCATAGAAATTCAATAGCTTCATTCATTTTTTACTTTCTCCTGTGATATTTAGAGAAGAAGATATAGTTATTGTCAAAACAATTCAAACTAGAGATTTTGACGAATCTTCACGCTTTAAACCTCCTTCATTTCGAAAAACTCATTTTTGAAAAATATCCGTTTGTCTGTCTGGGACAAAAATTGACTTAAAAACGCTTTGAGCTAGACATAGGATATTTAGTACACGGTCATAAAATTGGTAAAGTGCTTTCAAGTTTTGAGAAAAATCCTGTCAGAGGAAATCTATCTGTCCGGCTATCCGATTAAAATTTATTACAATAATTACAAAACGCAGATAGTTATATAGGTAAAATTTGGTACATAGATTTAACATCTATTGTGTAGACGTGCATCAAATTTCGAGACAACGAAGGAGTCTGTGGGTCTATTGTTTCAGAAGTATATAAACCTGATAATTCCAAAAACTCAATGACTTAAACATATGAAATCTGGTATGGGATTTTGTGGCTCTAAGTGTACTTCTGTAAAAAAAATTGCTTCAATTGATAGGAAAAAATTTCTCTAAAGCACAAAATTGATTTTCGGATACTATTAACTCCATGCCAGGAGGCAATCACCAAAAAATTACCCAAGGAACATACGTTAAAAACCTTTTTTAGAGAGCATGAAGGAAAAGTTTTTAAGGGGAAAATTCCAGCTGATTTTTTAATTATTATTTCTTTGATCTTCTCTTCATTGGGATCAGTTAGCGGCTTACAAGTTCAAAATTGAATGATGCAGCAATATTCTTTCACGAGAGTAAATAATTCAAATGCAATTTTCAGAAAACAGTTTTAAGTCTGAATACTTCGAAATGTTTACTGTAATTATCTGAAAGTAGTCTTTTGTAGTCAGAAAGCGGATAGCTTCTATTTCAAATGATATTTTAAAAATTCTTTTTTTTCCTCATATATACAAGTATATTTGTTACATTTACGCATTTTGAATTTGATATTGACTCATCTTTCCAAGAAGTATATGCGTCACATTTCCCCTGGAAATGTCTAAAAAGAAATATACTTGTGCCGTCACTCAACAACTAAAAAAAACGTCATCTAAGTGGATCTGAAAATCTCAATAGATCACATATAAATCACATTACAACAAATCTCAATAGATATGTTGCAAAGAGATGATTGAAAGTAACAAACAAATAATGGAAAAGAATTTGACTACAAATTCGCAATAACTGGAATATTCTGGAAGCTATTATATGCGTGGCCAAATCCGTGTTATATGATGAAATTTTATTTTTAAATAATATTCTAATATTTACATAATGCATATAAATTTTTTGAGAAAAGCTTAAATTCATAAAAGTGTGATTAAAACAGTAAAAGTGCGGCTGTAAAATATACAAAAGTCATAAGAATAAACATAAGTTGTGTATTAAAAGAGTACGATAACTAAACTGCAAACAAGTTCTAGAAAAGCCAAACGATATTCTCATAATTCTTGAAAGCACGGAAACAATTAATTAAAAGAAAGGAACAACAAATTAATAGCTTCATCTGGAAGTGACATCGTTTTATAGAAACACCGAACGTATATCATGGAAGAAATGATCCTTTATTTAATATAGTGGATCTCAAAGCCCTGATATTAAATAAAAGGTTAAACTCTTAACACGAAAAAATGAACAAGCATACAAAAGGCCCTCGTATGTAGTAGATAAGATTTATTTCCAGTCATAGATTTCTCGTGCAGAGTATCTACCGCATAGTCAATTTTATTCATTTTAATACGCATATTCAACTAAATTGTATTGTTTACTATAGGATTGTAGATGCTTATAGGATAGATTGTGCTTAGGTAATTCAATGTGTGTTTTTTTCTTTGGTAATCTTTACGACCAATTTTACCAATGGACAAATGAACATAAAGTCAAAGGAAATCTGGTTTTGGGTAGATGCCTATAGAGAGACTACCTATTGCATTGGTTGCCATAGTCAAATTTCGGGATAATTTCTGCAGTTCTCCGATCATAGCTCCCAGAATCCCAAACTACATTTCGTTCAAAAATTTGCATGTGCGCATAAAGTTTTCCCATGTTATTTTGTGAACAGGATAATTGCAGAAATTTTGATTGAATTTTAACCTGCTTAAAATATGCTATAAAAATATATACATCTCGGATGAGTTCGTAGATGAACCATCCAGATCAAAGGAGGTGGAAATAATAAGGGATTGAAATTCTCATGTCACTTTAACTTTCTTGATAATGAAAATAGAAAAAAATTAACCGAATTATCGCCTCATTAAAACGAAAAACTTTTGCATTTAAAGATTTTAGATAGCTGGAATTGCTTCAAAGTTAGGGGCTAAAAAGTAATTTATAGAACTAAAGTTGAATGTTTCTATCGTCAACAATTTGTGTTGAAAAGAAATGAAATAAAACTTCTGCTCTTCTTTTATTTCCATAGTTTGAAATAGCTTTAATTAACGAGGGGTAAAGATTAAAAATTTGATTAAAATTGATTAAATAAGAATAAATGAGGAGAAATATTTAATTGCGACATTATATAAATACGATTGACTTAAAAAATTCCAGAAGCTGAGTGCTTTTTATTATCTTCATACTTTTTAAAACTAGATTGCCTAAGGCAGTCATTTTGACTGCTTTTCAATTTCAGTTAGAAAAACAATTGTGTATAGTATAATGACACAGTTTCTTAGAACTTTGTGACTTTTTGTACAACATATAAATGCGTTTATTAATCACTGCAGTTGCCTCCCCCCCTCTTTCATTTCCGGTATGTATATGTGTTATACCTGTATTGTCTAAAAGCAGTCATTTTGACTATTTGGAAAATTTTAAATAATCAAATGACTTTTATTAATGAATTGAGTAAATTTTTGATATGAAATCGGAGCCAATCTGATTATATGATTAAATGAAATTAGATCGGCTCCTATTTCGTATAACAGTTTATATATTTTTTGATTACCGTCACATGTTCGTTACTTGTCTTTCGAATCTTTATGCCAGGTCTGCCTACGCACCTCATTCCCCTTGAATGCAGAAAAACAAAACAAATAATATGAGTGAAAAATGTCAAAAGTATGTTTGCGGAAGATGTACACATAAAAAGATTTCAACTTACATTTGCTTAAATTTACAAATAATGAATAATTTTTTTTCCAAATGAAGTAAATTTTTTTATTGTTCATACTTACTAATAACTTGTTATATGACTGTAAATAGTATAAGAAATATTAAAAATTAATTTTAAACAAATATCTTTACACATTAGTTATTCTTTCACAATGCAGTCATTTTGACTGCTTTGGGGCAATATAGATATACACTAAGTCTCCGTCTTTCTAGTGTTAAAACCTCGTTATTCTAGAGCTTTTGTTAAATTGACTGTCCTTTGATTTGATGTCTGCCGCATTGCTGATAGTATATTGTAATAAGAAATAGTGTTGTAATAATAAAAAGCAACTGTTATGATTTTATATTTTATCTATATATGAATGCTTTTACTAACCGCATTATAGCGATTAGTTAACAAAAAAAAGGTATCTATATGATATCACAATAGAATGATATATAACTATCATAAACGATATTAAGTTAGTCTATTGAAAACGATCACTAATGACATGCAATTAATATACAAATACCTAATAATACTTTAATTAAAAATTGATTTTAAATTCCTTTTTATTTCAATTGATAATTATAATTGAAATGCACATTAGATAAGATCCAATATTAATTAAAAGTTTTTTTAGTCCAGTATCAGCGAAAAATTAAACAATAAATTTGTACTTTCTATCATAAAATGTTTTTGCTTGTAATAATTGACTGAAAGAAGAATATTTTCAAACGATGAGTAATTTTTTCAAATATGTTTAAAATGTTGACATAAACTTTCTTTCTTGATGACTATTACAAACTTTTGTCACTTGCTAAAAAATCATCAACAAGCCTAGATTATTTTATATCTTAATTTTTTATGATATAATTTATTTTTCAATAAATTTTAAAATATTCGATAGCAATATAAACATTGATAATGGTTGTTTCAAAATGTTTCATTTTTAATCTATTATAAACGACGTACAGAGCCCGCGTCCTGGCATAGGGGTGGTGTGTATTCCCTGTTATCTGGGCGTCTGGCGTTCGAATCCCGGTTCGTTCAGGGTTGTTGTTTTGAGTTTTATCTATGAGTAGTATGAAAGTCTCCCCCCTCCTCTAAAAGAGGGTTGTGCAAGCGAATATGAAGCATGAAGTAGCTAAGTCGTACTCTTAGCCCTAGTTGGCTCTACTGAAAAAACAATTTAATTTAGGCTTAAATTGCTGACAACTTTCTGACAACGGGCCTTTAAAGTGGCAAAAATAATAACAACGAAGTATAGAAAAGGTATTGTAATCATCAAAAAAATTCATACGCGAGATTTTGAATAAAACTCTTCGTTTCTGACCTTCTTGAAGTTTATTCGAATTCAAAATATGTTTAAAAAATAATTTTGGTATTTCCACAACGTTTTGAGATAAACAAATGAAATTTCGAATACGGTCTTTAAACCAAATTTTTAGAATTCTATCGAATGGCAAGAAAAATCTCTTCAGAAGTCTGTTCGTGTGGCTTTTATTTTCACTGAATTCATTCGAATAAAAATGAATTCAGAATGTGAAAAACATAAAAAACTACGTAAAGTTTGGAATATGCGTTTAGCATCTAAAATCGAGATTCATATCAAATTTTCAGCCAAACTTATTAAGAGTTTGGCATCTGTTAGCCCATAGTTTCTTATGCATGTAAACGCGATGCTTCACAAATGCAGTGGTTGAAATCAATGAAATTCGTTATGTTGTCTTGTGATTACAATTTGGTACTGTGTCAAATTATTTGGAATAAACTGGTATTCAAAAAGGCGTCTAAAACACATATACTCAAAATAAATAGATTCAGTAAAAATGTTAGATTCATGCCGAAGATATGCAATTTGTTAGTATAACTAGATTTGTAATTATCACTAGATCTGTAGTTTGTAACTACTTTGCATGACTTTTGTGTTTGCCATTCAAGGTATTCGTGGATATCCAAAATCCATAATTTTATTAGAGGAGGGGGCATTCATTAGAGGATATCCTAGAATGTTTCGGAAAGACCATTCCAGTGTACTTTTGTCAAAGGTTTGAAAGGAATTTGAAAATAACTTAGATGAAAAGGAATCTAGATTCGTCTTCTCCTTCGTCGCCGGGAGGAGTTTTTTTAAGAATGAAATTCTGTAAATGACCAAAGTTTATTATCTTTTCTTGAAGAGTTTCACATGTCATTCAGTGAATTCAATACAAATTTAGTTCTCTGCAAGTTTTTATTGAACCTGATTGCCAAATTGCTTACTTTTCCAGATATTTTCATTTACTTAATTAAGTTAATGCCCGATATTTCAGTTTATTAGCAATCTATAATAAATTATCTATATCTATACTTATAATAAAGCTCAATGTGTGTGTGTGTGTTGGCGCTCTACAGGCCAGACCGTTGGACTTACAGCTACCAAATTTGGTACATGTATGCCTTGGAGGTTGGGAATGTGCACTTTGGAGCCCTTTTTTCGAATTTTTAATTAGAATTTGAATTAATTAAAATTTAAGCAAAATTTCGATGTTTTTCCATTATAACTTCCGAAAATATCATTGCACAAAAATGATTTTTATATCAATTTAAAGATTAAAAAATTAGCTTTCTAACGGAATCAGTTTTTTTTATTTATAATGTAATCTTCTATTTTTAACGAATTTTTAAAGAAGTATTTTAACCATATTTTTATCACGTGACTGGATTAAATAAAAGAATGCTGGAAGTTCGAATAAAAAAAAATTATCATCGCAAATCAAATCTAAAGAAATACAACTTTCAGCACGGGACTGGATAAAATAACATAAATATAAAAAGTGATATTTTCTAAAAAAATAAATGCAAGGCAAAGGATTCTATGATCGTTTGCAATATCTAAATAATTAATTCAATAAATCTTCTTTACGGTAAACCTCATCAAATTTAGACTGGATATGCATTGGAATCCCGACTTAATGGCATATTTCTATTATCGTTTACAATATCTGTATCATTAATTCAATATTTTTTTCATTATAAAATGTGATAGTTTCTAAAAATATAGATGCAAAGCTAAGGTTTCTATAAAATCTGCAAGAGTACGTCAAAGGGAAAAAATTAGGTTTTATCACTGTGTTGCCATCATTTTGACAGAAGTTCAAATAAAAAACAAACTATCATCGCAAATTAAAAGTTAAGAAAGGCAACTTTCAGCACGTGACTGGATAAAATAAAATAAATATAAAATGTGATATTTTCTTTAAAAAATGCAAGGCAAAAGATTCTATGATCGTATTTAAATCATTAACTGAATAAATTATCTTTATTTATACAGGATTGAATTTATACAGGATATGCATTCAAATTCCTTTCCAATGGCCAGTTTGTAAAATATTATTAATAGCCATATATATTGTTTAATACTATTAATTTGATCTAAATGAAGTAAATAATTACATGTTATGTAGTTTGAGTCAAACAATGCATTTATGAATATTGAGTTTTAGATTTCTTCATACTTTGCTCTGTGAGCCATATTTTACAAAATATATTTATTAATATTTGAAATAAAAATTGCTACATCAATCAGTCTTCTAAATCAATCATTAGAACTGACTGATTTATTAAATAAAAGAATATTAGGAAAACGCGTTCTTTTAGAACTTTCATCTTAAAGAAAATAATAATTTCAGGCCACTCAATGCCCGGAGTTACTTCAAGGCTAATGAATATGTTATTTAATTGAAAATTTTAGAACCCATTACTCATGGCGAACCAGCTGGTCGCCAAAGGCGGCTAGTATTAAATATATCAATATTTAACGAAACAGGAAAACGGGTGTTATGTCTTGAACTTACATAGAAATTTAAAATAACATTTAATATCGTTTTATTTATTTATAGTTTTTGTTGTTTTTGAAATGGCAACGAAAAGATATTCAGTTTTTGTGTTCGAAAAAATATAAAATTACATATAATTCTTAGAAGTTCTGATAAATTATTTTCAAGTAAAAATAAGGATTAAAATTATTAAAAGTGACAAAGTTCTGATTATTAAAGTTAGTTTAGAATCCGAATTAATACAAAAGACTCCATTGCATATTTTGCAGATGGAATAAATCTGTGATTCACAGGACAACATTGTTAGATTTCGGGCATAATTTCTCTTAGTGCGATCGCCTGACTTGATTCCACTAAATTTAGAGGTCGTTTAGAGGTAGTCACTTAAAATGAAAATTAAAATTGAAAGATATTGTGAAAGGTTTTAGCCATCATCTTATAAAAAGATTCATATTAAATAAATTATCTAAACTGTTCGATTACAAGGAATGAATGTATCTTATTATTTTTTTTTTAGTTTTTATCACTAGCATTTTTTTTAAATTCATTACACAATTTGTCTCATTTTTTCTGAGGTGTCTTCTTACAACTATAAATTGTGTTTCCCTAAAATAAATTTTAATTTTTTTTTCTCTGCAAGAAGTAATTTTAAGATAATTCCTCTGTACAAAAAAGTAGTTATTTTATCAGCTAGAGAAAATATTTCTTTCGTTTTACAAAGTTTTTCTTTCAGCTTCACTATTTTGTCAGAAAACATTCTTTTCTTTTATTTATTTTTTCTTTCTTTTGCATCTGCTTTCGGGATGTTTTTGTTAATACTCATTTCATTTCCGGTTTGTTTTGCTCGGAAAAAAGGGTACTTACTACTTTAGATTAGAACATTTATTATATGTAATCTTCTGAAATAAGTCTAAAGTAAATGTTTACTTCTATGCCGGTTTTTGTGTACAGAAAAAAACATCTGCCAGAGTCTAAAAGAAATATTTACACAACAAAAATAATAATACAACATTAACAGTGTCTAGAGAACATTTTTAAATTTAGCATTTAGAATGGTGGAAAAAAAGAATACAGATAATGCGGAAACCGCAGAGTTGTACAAGAAAAGAGGTTACTTACTACCGGCGCCATTCTCTCCTTGTAATTTTTTTTCTTTTTTTAAGGAAACAAGAAAAATGGTCTCACAAAGCATGCCAAAAACGGATTTATTTATGAACTCAGAGAAAATAAAACTTTACTTTGCGATAAGCTATATATATTGCATTTCACCCACTGTTTTGAGATTTGTTAAAACAGAAAACAAGATGGAAGATCTGAAAAAAGGTGAAAATGGAATGTCACATAAATTGTCTTCTCGTTATAACAGGACATTATAGCTAAATGAAAATATCGGGAAGTTAGTTGCCTATGTGAATGATTTATTATAAATCATTCGAAAAAGATTAAAATTTTACCGATAATTTTAAAAATTAAGTTAGTTAATCTATATATATAAAAGAAAGTCGTGTTAGTTACACCACTTATAACTCAAGAACGGCAGAACAGATTTGGCTGAAAATTGGTAGTGAGGTAGCTTAGAGCCAGGAGACGGACATAGGATACTTTTTATACCGTTCGACAGCGTTCCCGTGTGACTTGACATGAAACGTCAGTCACTATAAAACGTGGTATAACAAAAAAGAATCAGACTTGGAATAACAAAACGCAAATGACAGCTATGTAATTGACGTAAAATGACAGCTATGTAATGACGTATGGATGACAATTTGATATTTGTAAGAAATCAATATTAAAAATATTTCTATTAAATAAATAATTAACAAGTGGATTGAAGTGAAGTGAAGTTTAATTAATAATGCCGCGACCAAGACGATCGAATCTTTCCCGACAAAGCCGTAATGCAAGAAGAATACAAAATACTGCAAATAAAAGGACTGAAGAAGAACAAGAAATTGCACGTGAACAGTGCCGCGATAGTATGGCTCGACTTCGTGCTTTTCAATCACGAGAGCAAAGTGACGCAGCCCGTGAAACAGCTCGGTTGGCAATGCAGAATCGTCGAGCGAACAACAGAAGTCAACAAATAGATAATTTGAGACGCAGAACAAGATATTTAGCTGATTTGAATCGAGCAGCGTTTCGATACGATTGCAGTAATGATTACAGCTTGCATCCTAGCGTTTGCATTGGGCAAATGGACGTTGTTTGCGAGTATTGTGGTGCATTAAAGTTTTCCGGAGAAACGCCTGGATTATGCTGCCTTAATGGTAAAGTGAAATTGCCAGTGTTGACTCCGCCACATGAGCCATTGTATTCATTGCTTTGTGGCGAAACACAAGAATCACGCCACTTTCTTGCAAATACTCGAAAATACAATAGTTGTTTTCAAATGACGTCATTTGGGGCAGACATTATCGAAGAAGGAGGATTTAATCCGACATTTAAGGTATTTATTTTTGTACTTACATAGAATGTAGTTAAAGAATAACTTACTTTATCTATTGGTATGTATTATATTTGCTAATACTGAACTCTACTCTCCCACAGAAAAAGTGTTTATAACCAAATTAATACTGTCTGGTTTTTATTTTGTAGATACAAGGACAGATTCACCATCGAATTGGATCATTACTACCTTTTGAAGATACACAGAATAAATTTTTACAAATATATTTCATGGGCAACATGGAAGAACAACTTGATCGACGCCTAGGGATCAATGCAGGAATGAAGCGAGCAATTCTTCAAGACTTGCAGTGTCTGCTTCATGAACATCATGCTTTGGTCAGGTTGTTTAAGAGTGCTTTAGAGCGCATGCCAAATGATGACTATAAAGTTGTCATCAAAGCAGATAAACGACCATCTGGAACACACGAACGCACATTTAATGCTCCAACAGTAGACGAAGTTGCCATCCTGATTGTTGGTGAACAATTGGAAAAACGCGATATTGTGCTTACAAGTCGCGATACTGGGCAACTGCAACAAATATCTGAAACTCATCGATCATATGACGCATTGCAATACCCACTGATGTTTTGGCAAGGAGAAGATGGATATTATTTTAATATTAAAATGATAAATCCATTGAATGGTAAAGTATCAGTATCTTAATAATGGTTAATGTCTGTATTATTTGCCTTTGAAATGGTTAATTATCAAATTTTTAATTTCAGGTGAAGAAACTACAAAGAAAGTTAGCTCAATGAATTATTATGCATACCGTTTGATGATTCGTCAAAATGCTGACAACTATTTGCTGCGGTTTCGTAGATTGTTTCAGCAGTATTGCGTTGACATGTATGTAAAAATAGAAACGGAACGTTTAACATTTATTAGGTTGAACCAAGCCAAACTGAGTTCTGAGGAGTACATCCATTTACGTGATGCAGTTAGTACTGAAGGAAATGCAGCTAATATTGGTCGATTAACTAT
This sequence comes from Argiope trifasciata, assembly GCA_026543055.1. Taxonomy (NCBI): domain Eukaryota; kingdom Metazoa; phylum Arthropoda; class Arachnida; order Araneae; family Araneidae; genus Argiope; species Argiope trifasciata. The sequence continues at coordinate 1,672,453 of JAPMOQ010013041.1, read as the reverse complement.
TCTCCCGGCGACGTACATTGGTAGCCCACGTCATATGCATGAATATGCACAAGATGCAATGACATATGTTCGTCATTACGGCCGGCCAGATCTCTTTATTACTTTTACCTGTAATCCAAAATGGATAGTAATTACTCAATTGCTACTTCCCGGACAAACATCAAATGATAGACACGACATCACAGCACGTATATTCAGGCAAAAAAATTCGGTCCCTGATGAACTTTATTGTTAAACAACGAGTCTTTGGAGATACTCGATGCTGGATGTATTCAATCGAATGGCAAAAGCGAGGCCTACCGCAAGCACACATTCTTATTTGGTTAGTGGAAAGAATTCAGCCTGACCAAATAGATGATATCATATGTGCCGAGATTCCTGATCATGAAGTCGATCCAGACCTACATGATGTTGTTACTACTAATATGATTCATGGACCGTGTGGTGCCATCAACCCCCAATCACCTTGCATGGTCAATGGAAAGTGCTCTAAACGATATCCACGGAAATTAGCGGCGGAGACTGTCACTGGCAACGATGGGTATCCGCTGTATCGGCGTCGATCACCAGATGACAACGGTCGAACTGTCACAACGAAAGTGAAAAGAATGGATTTCGTTGTCGACAACAGTTGGATTGTTCCATATTCGCCACTTATTTCTAAAACGTTCAAGACACATTGCAACGTTGAATACTGCAATTCAGTTAAGTCCATAAAATATATTTGCAAATATGTCACGAAAGGCAGTGATATGGCGGTTTTTGGATTGCAATCCTCGAATACCAACGACGAAATTTCACGCTATCAAGTTGGTCGTTATGTGAACTATAATGAAGCGATTTGGCGTATATTCGCATTTCCCATTCACGAACGTCATCCTACTGTTATACATTTGGCGGTGCATCTGGAGAATGGTCAATGAGTATATTTCACGGCTTCGAATGCTACGCAACGTGCTGAAACACCTCCAGCAACTACATTGACCAGTTTTTTTGCAATCTGCCAAAGCGATCAGTTTGCACGAACTTTGCTTTACTCGGAGATGCCACGTTATTATACTTGGAATGCTTCATCCAAGAATTTTCAAAGACGGAAGCAAGGTGATGCGGTTCCTGGATATCCAGATGTGCGTTCTACTGATGCTCTTGGTCGTATGTATACAGTTCATCCAAAGAATGATGAATGTTTCTATTTGCGGTTGTTGCTGGTAAATGTGCGTGGGCCAACTTCATTTGAGACACTACGAACTGTTAATGGTGTATAACCCAACATATCGTGCTGCATGTGAAGAATTGAACTTATTAGAAAACGATACCCATTGGGATACGACAATCGCTGAAGCCATTATCTCTGCATCTCCAAGTCAGATACGAACATTATTCGCTATCATAATTTCGACATGTTTTCCATCAAACCCATGTAACCTGTGGCATAAATACAAGGATAGTATGTCAGAAGATATTTTACATCAAATTCGTGTCAGTTCCAGAAATCACGATATTGAGATGAATGAGGAGATACATAATCGTGCTTTACTCTTGATCGAATATATGTGTTACCTCATGTGCGGTAATTTATTAATCAGGGTAGGAATGCCAGCGCCAAATCGTGAAATGAATGGCGCATTTAATCGAGAATTGGAACGGGAACGTGAATATGATCAACAGGAATTAGATTTAGTAGTTCAAAGGAATGTACCACTGTTGAATTACCAACAAAAGGAAGTTTATGATACTTTAATGAAGGCAATCGCTGATGAAAATGGTGGTTTATATTTCCTAGATGCCCCTGGTGGAACTGGCAAGACATTCCTTATGTCATTAGTTTTAGCAACTGTTCGGGCGAGATCCAACATAGCGGTTGCAGTTGCTTCTTCTGGAATAGCAGCCACATTGTTAGAAGGATGCCGTACGGCTCATTCAGCATTCAAATTACCGTTAAATCTTCAAACTATTGAAGAACCAACGTGTAATATTGCAAAACACTCAGCAATGGCCAAAGTTTTAGCGGCATCGAAAATCATCATCTGGGACGAATGCACAATGGCGCATAAACGTGCATTAGAAGCACTTAACCGAACATTAAAAGATTTACGCAATGACTCGAGATGTTTTGGAGGAGCAATGATTTTACTGTCTGGCGATTTCCGCCAAATACTGCCAGTAATTCCAAGATCTACGGCTGCCGACGAAATAAACGCTTGCCTCAAATCGTCAAATCTATGGCGCTATGTGAAGAAACTGCAGCTGACAACAAACATGAGAGTTACATTGCTTAATGATACATCTGCTGAAGATTTCTCGGAGCAATTGCTGACTATCGGTAATGGTCAAGTACCTGTCGATGAATCGAGCGGATTAATATCATTTCCAAATAATTTCTGTAATTTTGTCTCATCAAAAGACGAACTTATCAACAATGTATTTCCAAATATTATTTCTAACTACAAAAATAATGAATGGTTGAGTGAGCGAGCAATTTTAGCGGCTAAGAATAAAGATGTAGATGACCTGAACTACATAATTCAAAATAAGATCATTGGAACAATGCATTCATTCAAATCTATTGACTGCGTCACAAATGAAGATGAAGCCACCAACTATCCAATTGAATTTTTAAATTCTTTGGACGTGCCTGGCTTACCACCGCACAATTTACGCCTAAAGGTTGGCTCCGTAGTAATCATGCTTCGAAACATAAACCAACCAAAACTGTGCAACGGTACGCGTTTGGTGGTTAGTAAATTGATGAACAATGTAATTTACGCTACGATAATGACAGGAAAATTCAAAGGTGAGGAAGTTCTCATTCCGAGGATCCCGATGATCCCAACCGATATGCCGTTTGAATTTAAAAGACTTCAATTTCCGATATGTCTTGCATTTGCCATGACCATCAACAAATCACAAGGCCAATCCTTAAAAGTTTGTGGTTTAAATCTAGAACATTCATGTTTTTCCCATGGTCAATTATACGTGGCATGTTCACGGGTCGGAAGACCATCTGCGTTATTTGTTTTTGCGCCTGATAATAAAACAAAAAATGTCGTGTATCACAAGGTACTTAAGTGAAGAGCAACCTATGTACTAAAATACAGAAATAATAATGAATGACTAATGTAGTTATTTAATTTTTTTTTTTGTATTTTTTCCAATAAAAACACAATCTGCTTATTTATTGCCATTAAGGCGGAACAAAGTTCGCCGGGTCAGCTAGTAGTTTTTTAATTACTGTTCTGTCAGTACTCTGAGACGACCACTTTCGACGATTCTATCTCACTAAGAAGTGACACATCCAATGATGTGCGCCATGTCTGAAATTTATTTTATTGTTAAAATATAAACATCTCTTCATTTCCTTTTTTTCTCTCATTCCTATTCTGACGAATTAAATCCCTCCTATTGCATGCACAAATTGCAGAGGGTTGTAGAATCCATTAGCAAACAATAGCTATATTTATCTTTTATCCGGGACATCGAATTCGGGAAAATACCCTAATCCAGAATAAACAGTAAAAATTCGAGACTGTTTTAGCTCATTTATATTAATAGAGTGGGAAAAAAACATTTCTAGGGAAGAATTGATCCCTTAGAAAACTCAGCCTATTTAAATAAATGAAAGTCTTAATTGATCACCTATTCTCTATTTTAATTATTCTTTATTTTAAATTAAATATGTAGAGTGAGCACAGAGGATTAAAATTGATTTAAAATGTTTATGACTTGGCAAGTTAGATACAGTAGTTAAGAATTAAACTCTAAAAGAGTTTCTTTTTACGATATATCATGAATTCGTAAAACTGTTGGCGAGATTCAGATTTAAAAAAATCAAAAATAAGCACAGTAGTTATGGCTGGGAGACTCTATGAATTATTTTGTCAAAGACAATGCGCGAGGAAGCATTATTGTTTCTGCAAATTCTCCTGGAAATGGAGGACTGTGCAGAATATGCAATCATTGATGGTGTATCTAAATATCGTAATCTTACACAATAAAATGAAAGATTTTTAATTGGTTCAATGGTTATAACTTGAAAAATCTACTGTGGTTTTTGACTCAGAGAATGTAAAATAAATTAGTACTTTTGAATTGGAGTGGAAGATTTTTCTTTGTATTTTAACTTAAATATATACTAGAGGATTAAACCCGTTCTCGGTAGCCTCGAATATTCAGCTACATGGAGCTGTTAATAATGCTTATAAAGAATGCATTAAAAGAACGAATATTAATAATGCTTATAAAGAATGAATATTCGAGGCTAACGAGCAGGTGTTTAATCCCCTAGTATATATTGAAGTTTAAATACAAAGAAAAGTCTTCCACTCCAATTCAAAAGCACTAATTTATTTTACATTCTGTGAGTATGAGTTACATTCTGAAGTTATAACCATTGAGCTGTTAATAATGCTTATAAAGAATGCATTATTTTCAGATTATTAGTCATTTTTAAGCAAAATTAATGCTTATAAACAACATACACAAATTCTTTAAAATTTGTGGAAGGATGTTATCTTGAGTTCAGCTGTAACTTTTCAGCAAATATGTGTTCCCGCTTCTAATTGGCTGTTTGGTGCATCTGGCTGTTATTTTTCTGTGATTGGATATGTGTTATCATTTCATTAGCTTTTTATTTTGTCTAGAGAATTTATCTTCTTCCTCCCCCTCAGACCACCTTAATGATTTAGCACCGTCCCCATGTAGCTCTATCTCATCTATCATCCTTGTATCACCAACCTTCAAACTCATCTGACCATCATTAAAATCATTTAACAAGACCAGTCACACGGTCCAATGACTAAATCTAAATTGCCTAAAAGCATTCTCTCAGGGTCCCCAAATCAGGTTCCACAGTCACCTCATACTGAGTAGAAGTGCAAAGCACTGGCACTTAATAGAAGATCTAATTTCAGTCAGTCATCTTCTTCATGAGCACAACAACTCCTTGCAGATCTTGACTGCATCAACTACGTTCATTTTTCCAGGGGTTTCTGTCCGCTGAAACTCTCTTCCAGTAATTTATCCTTAAAGCATTCAGGTCTCTTTCCACATTATTCAGCCATCCAGTTGGACGTCTTCTTCTGGCCCGGGATCTCACAGGGTTTTTAAAAATGGATATTTTGGGAGCACTGTTTTCAATTCTTCTCAAGATATGGCCGCGCTATCTTACCCTATTGCTCCGGATAACCATTGTTATCTTTAGTAGTCTACAGAGTTTTATTATTTAAAATTGAATTTAATTCATCAACATTCTCTCTCTAATATTGGATCAAATATAGTTTTAAGGATCTTTAACTCGAACATATTCAGAGAACACTGAGTTTCTTTTTGGTAAGTGTCTGAATGGTAACTTTGCCTTTGTTCCTAATCAATATCTTGAGCCAAGCAACTAAGTGACAAATTGTGTTTCAAAATACTATTAACTTTCCAACACTACAAAAGGTCGTTTTTCATATAAAAGCCTCGCATTATATATTCATTTAGTTTCTTTTCCATCCAATAAAATAAAAGATCGTTTTTATGCAAAGTCTCAATTTTTTTTAAAATTATTCGTAGGTTATTTGTTGTACGTGCGCGCACGTGTGAGGACGAAAGTCCTTAGGTCAATAGTGCTCCAGACGCGCGGGCTCCATCTGGAAACTGTCTCGTCCCTTCAAAAGCGGAAATAAAAATTGGCATTCAAGAGTGAAAAAGTCACGGTAGTAAAATGATATGGTGGTGACAGTTTAAATACGGTATTTCTTACTATCCATCATCGTCATCGGCTCTCGGAGACTACTAAAAGGCAGCAAATGAAAGAAGAGACTTTCTTTTTCACTTAGCTTTTTTTTCGCTAATGAAATTGTGTGAACGGTTTTCGGTGAGTCAGGGTTAAGAAATGAGCATAATTTTGTGGTAGTCAGAATATAATTTGTAGGAAGAAATGAGATATCTATAGCAGACATTTCAATTATCCAAACTAATTATAAAATAATATATAAATGTACTAAAAAAATAACTGTCCTTACTAGAATGAAGTTTTAATATGTTCGAGTGTATAAAAATATCAACAAGAAATACGATATATGTATTAAATATCCGATCATTCAATTATGAGCTTAATAATTATTATAAATAATTAAGTTTATTATGATTATATGTAAAACCAGAGAAAGTAGTCTCCCCAAAATGTTCTCGGATCTATCAAGTATGATTAAAATACCTTAGCAAAGATGATATCGCAGAGAACGCCTTGAATAACATTGGCGAATAATAATTAGGAAGTAACAGACTTTGGCATGAATTTATTGTATCTATCGTGTCAGGCCAAATTATCTGGCGATTTATACCTAGTATGCGGTTAATATAATTTGAAAATCTTATTTAGAAGCGTTCTTCCCATCAGATTGAAACAAAATTTGAAACAAACTATATTTGTAGTCACAAAATCTCGTATCACATTTGATATATTTATACTATTAGGTCTTTAAATTATTATGTTCACATAATTCTTTAAAATCAACCCGTCAATGGATTTAGCTCAAAATTTGAAAAATGTCCACGTTTTGGATGTTAAATCGGTGCATTAAATTTTATTTGTCTAGATTTCTTCGTGCTGTAATTATCGTATTAATGTATATTCGGACAGAAAGACTTACTCTCAACTCTTTCCTTGTCCAAAATGTGTCAGAAATGTGAAAATTTAGTGTAAAATTCGATAAAAAATTCGCATATTTCATTCGTCTTGCACAAAGAGTATCTGAGTTATCTTTCTCGCAGAGAGACAGGGAAACATTTTTCAAAAATGTGGTTTTCGAGCTTAGGGAGGTTTAAAACGAGGAGATTCATCAAAATCTAGAATTCGAATTTTCGACTATTACTTTACTTTCTCGTATATATGAAAAAGTAATTTAAAAAATTTGTTAAAATGTGAAACTACATTTATCAAAAAGTTAGGCTTCATAACATGTGCTGCCAAGAATCGCTAAATGCTTAAATCCATCCTAAAAGGAAGTTTTTGATGGCGTCAATTGGGTAAAAAGTGCATTTCTTAAAATTCTATTTTATTGTAATGCCACTTGCTTTTTAGTTAAATCAACATAGATAGTTGAAAATTTTCTATTTATTTCAAAGTAACGGAGAGTAAGTTGAGTTTTGCAAGTAAGTAATAATTTTTTAAATAAAATATTCCCTTAATTTTCTTTAGATAGTGCTGAAATGCATTGATTTTCATCAATTTTTCAATACGGATAATGGTCTTTTTACTTTTTTCTCATTTGAAGTGTACAAAGAAAAAGTACTGAAATCATCAAAAATTTTGGCAACGAAATTTAATAAATATTTACAGATATCCCCAAATCCGAAAAAAATGTTTGAAATCATGTTCATCTGTCTATAATACAACTATACATGAAGTAAAACGGATGAATTTGGTAATATGGTCTGTGCAGATATCTGTCAAATTTTGAACGAAATCTAATAAAGAAAGTTTGTCATTCTGTTTAAATATAAGTTAATACGTTAAACGCAAAAAATTGTTATTAAAAATTTGAAGACAACTAGACGATGAATAAAACTTGGTACAAAGATTTGCATCTAAGATATAGATATATATATCTTAAATTTAGAACCAAGTCCTGCAAAGGCACGATGGTCCGTTGATCTGTACTTTCAAAATCGTGTTAAGTCGATCCCTTAAGAAAGCAATTATTTTACTATTCGAAATTTAGTACGTTATTTTGTCATTCAAATTGTAGTTATGTGTCAAACTTTGATCTCAATCAGAAAAAATAGCATTCATGCATATTCGATAGATTATTAATGAAATAAACGAAAAAAACAAGTATTATCATTATCTGTATTTAGATATTATTCTATTAAAAGAATAAATTGTTCAGTTTGGCAAGAAGATTATAGTTTTTCAAGCTGTTCTTTCCTCTTTTTTTACTTTTTTTAAAGAAAATTCAATCTTTTTGTGTTATGTCGTTACGAATCTGCTATATTGCTTGACTGCGCTATTAATCTCACAGTAGGGGTAGTTTCGTAGATATTTTAATGGATGCAAGGTAAATGTTCACTGACTTCGGTCACTTAAAAGTGACTTTGGAGATTAAATGTATGTTTTCGAAAATAAAGGAATTTTGGCGATATATCTATTCAGACTGGACAATCCGACTACTTTCAAAATATTCCGTATCCTAGCACAGAAGCTACATAAACGGTGATACGCATTTCCAAAGGAACGAATCGATTGAATTATCTATTTTGAGTTGATACAGTCTGAATGATTCTCTCCCTTGATACAGTCTGAATGATATGCCGAGCTGTTACTTTATAGAGATTTACCGCTTCCGAATATATTATTTCTTTCTGAAAGTGCCATCTTTTTGCATTCTTCTGCTGTGTTTTGCTCCCTGTTTTTCTAGTATAATCCTCATAATTCTGAAGTGAGGTCAAATAACATTAATGACACTTACTCCTCTGCAAACATTCCTGTGAGGACGTTTAACCCTCCTTTTCTTAAGATAATTCGAGATCATGTATCTCAGAATTTGGAATGCATGATTCTCTCCCTCAAAAGTTCGAAAAATACTTATTCCCATCTAAAACTACAATGACAGCTTTTTGTTCGTAAGGGGTTGATATTCAAAACAAACCTGATATGTATGCACGGATATCCGATGAAACTTCTTAAGAAATTTTTGTCCCTGATATTTAATTTTGTGAGAATCTCCAACGAACAAAGTAAGCTCTTCGAGTAGTTTCAATGACCGAATGTCTAGAGCTTTTCACTATTGGTTGAGTTCAGCCAACACTGCTGACTTAAGTGCATCATGTTTGAATCATAGGCTGAATTGGATAAAGCACGATTCTAAAACATCATCGGCTTCATAGTAGAATCTACCTCAAAACCACCATGGACTCTTATATTTTGTGAGAAGAACTTTAATTTTTATTTTATATAAACCAACTTTTAAAAATATTTATCGTAGATTTATGCGCTACAAGAAAATATTGTTAATCTAATACTGCATACTATAAATCTTAAAATATTCTATTTCGTTTTCTTTCAATTGTTTTACCAGAAAGTGTCAATTTTATTTTAAACAAATGAAAGTAAAAAGAAAGCGTAAATGTTAGAATCGTTAATTCTCTAGAATTACGTCGCAGGAATTTCATGCTGCTGCACATAAATCTTGAAAAATAACAACATAAAAAGACCGTGACTGGAAAAAAAGTTCTGTTTCCCTCTTCATTTAATTCAGAGTGTACGCAAGACTTGGTGAGTCAGTGTTATAAAGCGTGCAAAATGTTACAATGATGGATCATATTTTGCATTAAGTAAAAAGACAACTATTTCATTTTTTTTCTTGATGAATTTAAGTGAATCATAGCTGTGAAAATGAATAAGGAGAAGCAGTAAAACAATCATATCTGTTTTGCTGCTGTCGCTTTCGCTATTCAACTTATGTTAAACATCTCAACTTTAATCAAAATATTTTTATCAGAATGCAAACGATAATAAAACAGTAAAAGAATTCTTCTAAGTAGTTAAAATTCTTAAATTCTTTCCTAACAGCTGTGAGCATTATTTTGTTATACTATAAAGATGTTTGATCAGTTTAGGTTTTTTTTTTTCAGATGAAAAGAATATGATCGGGCATTTTCATAATTAAAGAAGTTTCTTTATTCATTGTATTAAATGATCATACATTGTTGCTCAAATCTAACATTTATTAACTTATAATTTAAACCTTAAATATAAGTATTGAAAACCTACTCAGCATAGAAAAGAAAGTTTAATCTTCAAACTTTTATCATCAGTAATGGATTGGAATTTTAGTATAAACAATGAGAGGGACTTCAATTTTATTTCAGCTAAGAAATATATTTTTATATATTTATATTATTTTTAGAATTTGAATAATAAAGAAATAAATTATTTCGCAAACAATTCATATTTATAATTTTTTTTTGAATTTTGATGTATTTTAAATATTATTTTTGTGCTATCAATAATTTTGGCAATTATAGCAAAAAAAAACCCGTCAAAATGTTGCTTAATTTTTTAACTAATCAAAATTTCAAAAGAATATTTCCTTCTCCAAAGTGCAGGCTGGTCATAATTAATCTTACCGTATAAATAGCATCCTACAACGCAAACGGGTGAACAGATTGCGATGAAAATTCTTATATAGAGACTATATATGAGATGCGCTTGCTGAATTTCAAAAATAATAATAATAAATATAGTTCCATAATGTCCGCCAGAGAACACCTTTTCCAGAAAACTATTAAATTTAACACAATTTAACGTCCAAAACCGAATACAGTAACAGTATTGGCACTTATTGATTAATTTCTGATCACCTTGTCATCGAATAACATTAAATAAAGGCAAGCCGGCGTCCTGGCATAGGGGTAGCGTATCTTCCCCGTGATCTGGGCGTCCGGGTTCGGGTATGCTTGTTATTCTATATTCTATCCGTTAGTAGAGTAAATGTGTCCTCCTGTAAAAAGGGGTTATGCAAGTGAATGTGAAGCATGAAGTAGCTAAGTCGTACTCTTGGCCCTAGTTGGCGCTACTGAAAAAACAAGGGGTGCTAATTTATGCTTAAGTAGCTGACAGTTTTCTGTCTGTGTGCTTGTAAAAAGCCAAAAGTAACAACAACATACTTGATGCTTGTAGGTCAAATGATCTGGCCTGTAGTCCACCAACATATATTTGCCCAGGCAATACACTCACAAAGGGAAAGACTCATTACTTCATTGAGTCATTCATTGTCAGACATGAATTATATTCTATTGCATCAATGCTGTATGTTTTTATCCTGAAACAGTTTTTCTTCCCTTCAGTAGTTCTTCACAGTTCTAAATTATTATGTTTGACTTTAAGTGACGAACGTAAATAAGCAGCAATCAATAGATAAGAAAAGGCAAGACTAAATTGCAGGTGTCATAAAAATAAACAACAGTAAAAAAACAAAAAAAAAATGAGAGAGAAAATCTACAGCTGCGAAGAATTTGCTTTCTTCTTTTTTAATTAGCTTGTTATGCTAATGAAAGAAGATGCTATTGATAGCTTTATTCAGTAAGGTATTTTTAAGTATAAAATATAATATATATGAAACACTTTCTATTTAAATAAAACCATACACCATTCTATTCATAGGTAATGCATCTAACTATTTCTGTCATCTCACCGAAAAGGCTAATTTTAACCTCTTCATCGTCCATGAATCGTCTAGCGCAGGGATGGGCAAACTTTTTCGATCGCGGGCCAAAAATCGAAAAAATAAAGTTTGGCGGGCCAAGATGAATTTTTCTAAAATTTTAAAAACAATATACAAGTATTACAATTTAATATATTAATGAGATGAATGAAATTGCTATTTCATTTTTAAAAGTTCCTTATATTGAGGTTCGAAGTGAGATGTACTGATTCTAAGGAACGAGGCTAAAGGCTCATCTGTCAGTCTACTTCTGAAATAATTTTTTCTAAGGTTCATAGTTTAAAACACTTGTTCACATATATAAGATGAAGCAAACATAGCACTGATTTTCTGGGCATGAGATATTAAATTTGGAAAACTGACTTTCAATAATGATTTGTAAAACTAACTTTGGCTTATTTAGAAACAGTTGCTTGAGATGATTGTTAAATTGCAACTCAATTAATTCAAGCTGCAAATCTGACCTCACTGCTTCACAATTTGCGTTGAATGGCATGGTAAAAACATCCAATTCTGCTTGAATGGCACTGAAATCTTGAAATCTGCGTTCGAACTCAAAATGCAGTTTTTTCAAGCTATCTTCATAATTCTTAAGGTTCTCTTCATTTACTGAGGGCATTGAATTTAACCTCGGGAAATGAGATAAGTCGTTCTTACCTAGCTGCCCAGCAAACATATTAAGTTTTAGTTTAAAAGCTTTGAGATGTGACCAAATATCGTCGATAAATTGATTTTTCCCTTGCATCTTGACATTCAAGTTGTTCATATAACAAAGAAGATCTGTGAAAAATGCAAAGTCTGAAAGCCATTTTGCATCTTCTAACATTTCGCACTCCGCAGAACACTGTTTCTCATGGAAGAATGACACAATGTCGTCTTTCAGCTGCCAAACTCGCTGGAAAACACTAAGCCACCTTACTTTCGTGTAATACAGTACATCAGAGTAATCAGATTGCACTGACCGAAGAAAATCTTGAAATTGCCTGTGAGTAAGCCCACGAGATCAAACAGTATTTACAAGCTTCATGACTGTATCAAGCACGGGTTTCATATTCAATGCAGATTTACACAGAGCATCTTCATGTATAACAACTCTTTGAAAAAAAGGAAGAAAAAATATAATATTTAAACAAAGTAGAAAAGGAGATGGACATATAATATATGAATATTTTAATTTGCCTCTGACCGGAAAATTAAAATTCTATCCTCGGGCCGGATAAAACCTTCCGGCGGGCCGGAGTTGGCCCGCGGGCCGTAGTTTCCCCATCCCTGGTCTAGCGCATTCAAATGAAACTTCTGCAGGGGGAAATAAAGCGCTTCAATAGTTCTTCTACATTTTAAAAATGTAAATGTTTAAAAAAAAATGTGAGGAAATATAGAAATTTTCGCGGACAGGAGAACGTTAATTTGAAAGATGTCTGGATCGCACGAAACATTTTTCAAGATTTGTATGATAACTCGAAGGATTGCAAATTTCTCTGATTGAATAAATAAAATTTGGTACAATAAAATAATAAAATAGTTTTTGAGTGATAAAGCAATATGAATTATGCATCCAATAATATTATATTAAAAAGTATCAGAACTTTAAAATGAACGCACATTTCATATTTTACTAATGAAATTAAACTTCAACTTTAAACTAACAAATTTCATGAAGTATATTAAAAGCATACTTTAAACAATAACCTATTCGTTATGGAAAGTCGTAAGTATATAAATTCAATATAAAAATCATAAATTTATTCAACATATTAATGTTTTATCGTATCAAAAACGACGATAAAACATTAGTAGCAAAAAAGAAAACGATTCGAGTTTCACTTCAACAGTGAAAGGCAAAGTAATTATTATTAAAACTATATTTTCAAAAATCTGTAAAAAAAAAAGTGAACCACTATTCAGAATGATATTTCATCTCAGTATATAAGAAGCAATAGGAACACATTTTACAAAAGAAAATAAGTTAGAACTTGTCGTAAGACGATAAAAAACGACTACTCTAAAACATATGTTAAGGAAAATGTTTTTAAAAAATGCGAAGCTTACGCCCTGCAATTTCTTATTCAAATTGCAGTGGGAAATACATGACCATGGAATATTTTGTGGTCAAACGATACCTACTTATATCGCCAAGGTTATGTCATTATTAAAAAATGTAGCAAGAAAAAAAATTGTTCCTTGCTATCATTGACCTTTAAATTCTAAAGGTCATTATGAGGTGCAAGTTTAGGGCAGCTTTTATTGTAGGGCCTTCCTTTTTCTAATAGATTTGTAATACGGGACACTTTATGAATCGTTTTTGAACAATCGGTTCATTTCAGATGTGCAACAATGCAAATGAGTATATAGCTCAAATGTCATGCAAGATGACACTCTACTACACATTGAACTTCAGTAAAGTAGCTGTTAAATCAATAAAGTAGCTGTTAAATCAGTAAAGTATCTGTTAAATCAGTAAAATAGCTATTAAATCAATAAAGTAGCTACATTTTGGGAATGACAGAATTATCAGCCACCACTTCCTATTAGACTGGCAGCTACGATCACCTACCACAGCTTGCTGTGGAGTTGCTCATAAGATCTAATGCGCAGTGGTCCAACAAGTGCATTGAAAACACTCATTACGCAACATTCACACCTCTGAAAATTCCGATCTATTGTGGAACAAGTTGTTATCTGGCTCACATGAGGAAACGGTGGGAAACATACGGAAATTTTCTTGAACAAGTTGTCATCGATTTCCTTTTCTTAAGGATTTCATCACTTTTAGTCTCATTTTTTCGATTCCGGCAAATTTTCATTTCTTCAAGTAGAAGAAATATGAAATTATTCTAACCAGTTTTTTTTTTGTGACTCATTGGAAGTGCAATTATTATCCTATATGTTGCTGCGAAATTTTCATAAAATACCCATTAAAAATTAACTAAAGATAGAATAGATGTTACCTCAGGAAGAACTGAAAAGATAAATTTTTGAATATTGAGAAAAATGTAACAAATATTTTTGTATTTATGCATAATTAGAAGTTAACGTGAAAAAATGCAAAAAATGGACTTTATTTTAAAAAATTCCAATTAAAACTTTAAAAAAAGCGCTCCACACTGCATATTTTTACCCTTCAAAATACATGTGTACCAAGTTTGTTAATTCTAGATCAAACGGTCCGGCCTTTAGGATACCAACACCCATATAGATACATACACTCATACATTCTCCTTTATTATTATTTGAAAATGTATGATTATAAGTTAATATTATATGTTAAGTTAGCTTATTACAAGAATTTGTAACATATTTAGTTAACTTGTTAGTTCACCTGAATATACGTATTTTTAAACGACTTTGGATAAAAATAGCAAAGCAAATGTGTTTGCAACGAATACATTTTCTCATTTCATTTTTATCTGGCTAGTTCGGAGCATTTTTGAGTTGTCCTGTTCAGACAGACAGAAAAGAGTTCTAAATATATGTTTTTCTGATTGTGGGATATCTGCAATTTAGAGACTTGTGGAGATATTCAGGTCAAATTATTAATGTTTATTCAATTTCCTTACTTTTTTATATTTTATACATGAAAAAGTTAAAAAAGAATTAAAAAAGCAAGTCATCATTAGATATTATATTTTTGGGTATAATAAAAAAAGAAGTTCCAATTTTTTTCTCTGTTTTAGAAAAATTATCACGAAAGAAAAGATTTTTTTTAAAAATTAGCTCTTAATAAATTTTTTGCTTATAAAAATCAATTCACAATTTCGGCAAGACTTCAAAGAAGTCTAATATGGTAATAGTTTCAAGCTTAAACCTGCGAAAATCTTAAGAAATGCGTAGGCTCCTTAATGACTTAAATGTTACATAAAATGTCACTTTTTCACAGCATCTCCTATTTTGTGCCTCCCGAAGCAGCGAAGAAATATTATCCATCGCATTAATGGTTGTAACAGAACCCACGTTTGACCTTAACTTTATTTATAAGAGGGGCCCCCCCGAGGGACTAAAAGCAGTCCATGGGGTTATTAAACTCTGTGTTTGAGATGAAAGCAAGTAATCACGAAATATAATGACCTTCAAAATACCGAAGGGAATAAATCAGAGTAGTAGATCTCAACGAGTGTATTCATTGGAATGTGTAATATTGTCTACGAAGAAAAAGACACCATTAAATTAAAGGGAAATATATATGCCTTCGAATTGAAATAATTTGGAGAATTATGGCACAATAAATAAGTTGACCTGCCAAGTTTCAGTTTTCTGGATATAAATCTATCCAAAAATTTGGATGGAATGATTTTTTATCAAATAAGATAATTTAAAATAACTGTATAATGTCTCTATTTAACATCAAACTGTAGCGGTTACATAACTCTACTATCTTCTCTTTCAACACAGCAGATGGCGTTACTCTATTAGCATGAAGGTATATTTCCCATGCTACTTATGATTGACTAATATTAAATTGTATTCTGGTGAGTGTCCTTATGTGTGTGTTTCTGTCTACTTTGTCTTGTGAAATGTGGAACTTATAAAAATAATTAAATAACTATTCCTGTAGAAAAATAATTAAATAATTGTTCCTGAAACTCGTCTATTATTTTCATCTACCTCAGAATAAAGTTATAAAGAGTCTCGTCTCTCAATAAAACTTTTAAAAAAATTATTTCACTCGAATGAAATGTCACAATTTTTCTTTTCCCCCATGTATTTTTAAAGAAATTAAAGCGGCAATAAAATTTAAATAATCTTACTAGGAGTCTTAGTTTTTCAGCTTAGCATAGACAGTTGGAATCAAATAAAAATCTTGATTTCAAAGTTCTTCATTTGAAAATATAGCTAATAGCATTGCTAAATTTATTGATATAGTTAAATAAATACGATACATTTAAAATTATTTTATATATAAAATCTAGTTAATTTTCT
The DNA here is from genome assembly GCA_026543055.1 of Argiope trifasciata. Classification (NCBI taxonomy): domain Eukaryota; kingdom Metazoa; phylum Arthropoda; class Arachnida; order Araneae; family Araneidae; genus Argiope; species Argiope trifasciata. The sequence continues at coordinate 1,656,326 of JAPMOQ010013041.1, read as the reverse complement.
TTTTCATATGAATTTTCAGTAAAACAACATTTTATATGTTTCTCATTTATGTATCATTTCTTCACAATCTTGATTCGTTCGTAATCATTGAAATGGTAAAATAACCATTTCATATAGATGGAAAAAATGATTTTTAAAAAAATAATACGTTAGCTTCTTACTTTCAAAAATTAAAAGAATAGTATTTCATAGAGTAGTGATCTTTTACCAGATATAAATAACCTGTGTTACCGATATTATGACTTCAGATTTATTTTCAATTGGTGAATTAATGGATAAAAAATAGTTTGTTACATTGATAAATTATCATACTATCGTCTGTTGAATGAAGTAGTTTTTCCAATTTTCATTATGTAAGCAATATATTTCCCTAAAAAATTCAAACTTATTTTGTCTGAAAAATCATTAACAGCATTCAAGGAATCAATTCGATTCATAACAATGTTAATAATCATGTTTCATTCATTTTCCATATCAAGTTCCTAATATCCGCAATCAATACTTCAGACAACGATGAAAAATTCACTATCATATAACTTACTTAGCTGCACATAATTTGTATAGAATAATGTCGTGTTTACATTTGACCAGTTTAAAGACAGCAAGTAAGCCGCGTTTGAGTAGAAATAGCTTGATTTATGTTTCCAACAGTTTCATAAGATATATTTATGCATTCTATACTTGACTATAAATTGTCATTTTGGTGTCCTTGAGTTCTTTTTTACTGTGTATCCCATTAAAATGATGGATATTTGCATAAATAAACAGGGTAAGATAAATAAAGTTAACATACTTGAATTTGGAAAACTATAAAAAATAAAAAACAAATAAAATGAAAAAAAAAGTCAACATTGCATCAAAAAGGACAAAAAGCAAAAAAAAAAAAAAAAAAAGATCGGAATTAATCTATGATTAGAGATAAATTTTTTTTCATACCATAAAACCTGCCAAATTCTAAAAATGCCAGCGCACTGTTCAGCGGCATATTATTGTCCCGTCGAGACAATAATTTGCCATCGACCGAACCGCATTTTTAAGTCTTTCTACGCATGTGCTGCCTATTGACCGTTTTATAACTGGCCGAGTGTCAATAAATCCGTATAATTAAGCTCTAAAGATTGTTGTTTCTCAGGCTGCTTTCGTTTTTGCTATATGCTGTTTTTTATTTTTATAATAAATAATTACTTTTTAAATTAGTTAAAAAATTGTTGTTAAAAATTATTTTCAATACTATGTAGTAACACACTATCACTTAAGAAAGAAATTATTTCTTTTAAATGGTTTTGTATTTATAGCACTAAATTGATACTTATAAAAGTTGTTCATTATGATTTCAATTTATGAATTTTTTATTTCTGCCAGTTACGGCAATCTTTTGAAAGGTATATACAAACACTTTATTTTACTTTTAGGTAAAATTCTGGAAACTTTAGAATATTTTAATCGCATTTGGACTGAAATAAAGAATAAAATAATATATAAAATAAAATTGTAATTCAATTCTTACTTCTATTTTATATTACTTATGATCGGATGTCACGTCAGTAATCAGCTTAAAGACAAACTTACCGCCTTTGCACCCAAATAGAAATTACTGGAAAAAGTTTAATTAATTCAAGCTATATTAATTCAACTGTTAACAAAAACTACATTAAATCAAGTGCCATCCATTACAAGATTAAAAAATGTATTTGAACTTAAATAAATGAACAAAAAGTGTATTTTATTCACGATTGAAAAAAATATATATATATAATATAATAAAGTTATAATATACTATATATACATATATATTATAACTTTTTATAACTTAGTAAATAAGTTATATAATAAAGGCATATAAAAATATAAAAAGGTAATTTTCAGCACGTGTCTGCATGAAATGAAATAAATAGGAAATGTTTTTAATGGAAAGAAAAAATTGTGTGACTTTTACAATATTATTAATTAAATAAATTAGCTTTATTTAAGATACACATGGTTTAATATACATATTTTTTCAATTCTAGGTCCAACGGCTTATTTCTAAGACTTTAATAATAGAAATGCATCTATAAAAAGAGTCTAAATGAAGTAAAAAACTACATAGTATGTAACATGAGTCCATAAGTGTTTTAAAATATGAAGAATGTTTGTCTTTTAAATAAAAAGAGATAAACCTCAATCAACTCAGTCTCTAAAACTGATTTTTTTATGAATATTTGAAGATCACTATTCAATAAAAACGAGGAATTTTTAGACTATTTCATCGACCATTCCAAAGATCGTACCCCAGTCAACGTCCAGGATTTCTAAAGATTGATTGGCCTTAGAATGAACATGCTGAATGTTCAAAGCATATTTATTCAAAACTTTATAAGTCGATCAAATTTGATAGCAGAAGATAGAAACCTCCATTTATTTCTTTGAAGCGTCAAGAGCATTTCGTAGATTATAATTCCTTATAACTAAAAGATGTAAAAAATTCAAACTTAATAATTTTTAATTATGTTTATGGACCAAAATAAAATATTCATTTAAATCTTTCGCGTCATTTAAATCTTTTTGAAAATAAAACTGAAACCTAAATTTTGTGATGAATCTAGGTAATTTTTGTTGAATAATTCTTGAAATATTAAATAAATTACTGTAATTATTCAGTAGTACACATAATGATTCACTTTTACTTATATTTAAAAAATGCTTGGTTACGGTAAAAAAACTATTTTTATATCAGTTTGCAGTTTAATCATTTTCACTTTAATTTAAATTTGAAATTTTGCCAGAGCTGATTAGATAATTAGAGAGGAATATAGTGCATTACGGGCTCAAGACCTTCATAACTGCATGACTGAATTAAATGACTATCAAAATTTGAATCAAAAATATTTTGAAGTAGCTAATTAAAAGACAAGTCACATAATGTATTTGATTGACAATGACGTTACATAAAGTATTTAACTGATAATTTTAAACAACAATAAGATTGGCGAACCAGCTGGTCTCCAAAAGCGGCTAGTATATAATATAAGGAACAAGGGATTTGTGTGAAATTGCATCTCAGATAGCTGGTCAATAAAAGTAAATTCTGGTTGAGAGGGTCAAATAAACCAGGACACGTTATCGGTATAAAAGATCTTGCATGCAAACTCATGATTCATACAAAAATTCATGGTGTTTGACCCAAAGTAATGCAGGATGTTATAAAAGTTTTTTCTCTGAAATTCTGTTTGATTCTTGCAATAATTCAGAGCAAAATGTCAGCAAGACATCCTTTGAGTGCCTACGTATGTTCATAGCGCACAAAACGACGAGACAGGATTCAGCATGAGATAGAATCTTTCAGGGATTCTGTCTGGTAGGTCTCTCCAAACGGCTGACGCTACTACTGTCTCTTATCGCTTTCCCTGCAGACTCACTAACTCACACAACGCAGATACTTCTCTGTTCAGGACTGCTCGTTTCACAACGACGACAGAACAGGCTTCGACAGAAGACACGACGACAGCACTTAGTGATTCAGTACTCCATCGTTGCCTCGATATTCTCCCGGCTACTCCTCCGTTCAGGAATCCTCAGTTCACGACCATTTTCCAGGGTTTAAATCCTCTAAGTTCAGGTCTATCGATCGATTACCCCTCTCCAGATGTCTACTATTATCGGCGATTCCGTTGACGATTCTACTCCTCAACTCAGGACTACTAATTTAAGGAATCTCAATTCAGGTATACTCTGTCAACCAAGCTCTAGCTTCAGATTGTCGGCCTTATGTAGCTCCAGGAGTATGGCCAAAAAACTTCTGGATCAATGAGGATCATTCTGGGCGTATCTCGGTTCTTAATGGACCGATCTAAAAAATTCTCGAAGTTTGAATTCATTGAAATAATTTAGAAACTTGCTAAATTTACTCAAAAACATGATACATGTGCAGAAAAAACATAAGAAATTCTGTTACAGGTATTAAAGTCGCTTTACAGTTAGTATACAATCGCCAAAGCTAATTTATTTTGGGACAATTTATTGCCACATATATTATCCAATTTGTCACCGAATCCGCCGCCAAGCTTTGGGATCACGGATCACCCTTTCAATACAGATTACTCTACATCATTCTTTCATACGATGACATTATTTGTACGGGGAAGCAAAATTACGGGTTCATATATATATATATATATATATATAATATGAACCCCACAGTTTATATATATATATATATATACAATTGAAAAATTAAGAGGGTCCAAGAAAATCTTGGATGAATGTTCACTGTATAAAAACATCTTCGTTTGCTAACGCCTATGATTATACATGCACAGTTTATGTATGTATAATATTATTTAAAAAGCAAGAAAAAAAAAGTTACTCTTCCTTTTCCTTTTATCTACTTTTCTTTGTTTTCAATCATTCCTTAATAACTTTTACTTATAAGTTGATTTAGCACATAACTAACGAACCGGTGACCTGATATATCACTCAATTTCATGTGATGAATTTGCATTCACTTATTCAATCTTTGCTTCATCAATTTTTAAAATGCTTTTGATGGCAACGCGTTGAAAAAAAAAAAGAATTTGTCCAAGACAAATGGAATGTTTGAGTTTAAAATGGCTTGATATATATATATACATATATATTGTATTATTCTTTTTATAAATTATTATAAATCTAATTATTTTAATGCAATTGGCTACAGATTATGTTATGCAACTTTTATTTAAAAAAAACAGTAAATTTTCTTCGAATATCCATCGTATAAGGAGATGCAAAACTACATAAAAATACAGCTTACGTAGTTAAAATTAAAAAAATAATAATAATTTGAAAAATGGCTAAATTTACTCAAAAACATGATGCGCGTGCAGAAAAAACATGAGAAATATTTTTGCAGGAATTAAAGTCGCTTTACAATTAGAATACAATCGCCAAAGCTAATTTTGTTTGGGACTATTTGTCGCCACATGTATTCGTGATAATATTTTTATTGCGGCTCGGTGTCATTTGTTACCCTTTACCATACAAGATAATGGACTTCAGACGAATTTGGGGAAAAATCGTACAATAATCCAAAGTCTTAACATGTAATCTATTTGTTTATACGTAAAATTCGGGTCATTTAATTGAAATCAGGTTCAAATACTGAATCAGTTTTTTAGTCCTGGACTTATAACCAAAATTTGAGAGTGTTCTGGGCAATCCAGAATGTCTCATCACTGTATGATAATAATCAATCTGTAATTATTTCTTCAAGATTTTTAACCATGGTCAACTAATTTGTTCTTTTGCAAGCGAAATTGATGTTCAAATTCTTTTGATTCCTTAAATAATTCAGGTAGACCATGAACAAAATTATTCATGCGTACTGAGATGTGAGAACATTTGTCTGCCCTTTGACCAGCTGATTGCGTGACATAAGGCAAGATTACTTTTATGATCGCTCTTAAAATCTCTGCAATGTTTCCGGTTGTGATTCAAAACACTGGGGATATTATAATAAAGCCCTTAGTGGTGGAAATTTTTCACATTTTCTCATAATATTCTTTATTTCTACTAGTTGCATCTGCCAGACCTTGAATAAAAAAACATTACTTCTAGAGAGTTCTTAAAAGGACCGTGCTTAGGATTTATCGTTATATAATACAATAATTCAAGTGTGCCAGTCATGCGATATGCATATCCGACGTACACACGCAGGCTTTAAAAACGTCCTAGAGTTTTGATTATGTAAGAAGCATTAAAACATGAAACAATAAAACATTGGAATTAAGTCTTCATTAAAAGTGGGATTTACGTTATTGGAAATTGTTGTTTTTAACAAAGTTCTTGTACACAGCTAGAATGTATCTTTAAAGTATATCCAATGTGGCAATGTTTCTTTTTTTTCGATGATTTATTGAGCACGATAGAAACTCTATCAAATTATGTTACGCATGGTAATACCGTGTGACCAGGAAAGCGAGAATATTCTTTTTTTTTTAGTTGAAACTTCTCACAATTAAGAGATATAAACAATACGTATAATCGATTCATTGAGAATTTCAAATTCGTTAGATATTTTTAATTAAATTCACAGTTATATTATTATGCATCTAATTAAATTAAGAACAATCATGTAATATGCGAATGAATCTTAATATCTCAATATGGATGAACAACTATACGAACACAGCTCCAAGGTATGGACAGGCCATACGATACCATTTATACCATTAAAGTTAATAAGATGACCGTAAGATTTAAGAGCAAAGTAAAATTTCTTATTAAACAAACTAAAATCTTCCAATCATTCCAAAACACTCACTAGCAATACAGATCATGAAGAAACATGAAGGGCGAACAAGAAACTGTAAAGATAGACTGTTGTTACAAACAAGAAACAAGCAAACGCCGTTTAGAGATCGCAGTATAAACTATCCTCACTGCATTTGGCTAAAAATTGCCAAAAAAACACATATTTGGCGAAGCATTTTATTTTTGTTAATCCTTGATACCACATCAAGCAGCACTAAAGAAATGAATATTATTACTATAAACGCCATTTTTCAGTCTCAACAAAACATATATAATGATATCAAAAGAAAATAATTGAATGAATAAGCAAAAATGCTTTTATATCAGAGTATAAAAGAATTAAAATTTTAAAATCCCTTTCCACTTTTCAACAACAAAAAAAAAAACGATATTTGATCTGATCTTAAATTTAACAAAAAATTCCAAAAAGTTTATTCACATTTTTAAGGTATCATGGAAACAAAATTCTCTTGTCCATAGGCGTTGCCCAAAATTTTAAATTTAAGCTTGTATGTGTGCAGACAAAATATCAAATTTTAATCATATAAATAAATCGATTTTTTATTTATCTATATATGAGCAGGCATTTAAAATATCTTTCGTTTCCACACACTTCTTGAATGTTTTGACAATTGCAGTATTTTCTTTTTCCATAGAACGCATACAATGGAATTAAAACCGAATCAACAATAAGCAGGAATCTTATTTACTTAATTTTTTGTGAATGGTAAGAGAAGGTTTTTAAATTGAGGATTTCATAAATTTGAGAACCTGAATTATGTTTCGAAGTTGGTTGCATTTAAAAAGATCCTCTTGTGTAGACGTTGTATTGAAAGTAAGAAAAGCCTTTCCATGATGACTAATATTTCATTATTTGTGCTACTTACAAAAAATGTTGCTAACTGGTTTTACCTGCTGTTTTCAGCTCTTATTTGAAAAGTAATTAATTATGCATTAATTTCATGTGCTAATAAAATAATTTTTCATATAATATAATAATAGAAAATATATCTATGTTTAAGAAAATATATTCAATAATAATATATGTATATTTGTAGCTGAAAATATTTATTTTTTTCAATGAAAAGGTAAATAATGCCATTTCCACTGCAAACGATAACACACATAATTTTTTTAACTTACTGATTGGTAAAGCAATGATTTACTTACAAATTCTAATAACAATGAAGAATTAATTGTTATAGCATAATACTCAAATCTTTTGTAACTGTGCATCATCAAGAATTTCAAAGTATTTGAAAGTATGTCTTTTTTCTTAATTGATGGATTTATTTTGCGCTATTTTATATTCTAGTTTGTTTTAGAGGAAAGATACAAATTATAAACTGCAGTTTTGAATTTAATTTTGTATTATTAAATAACTCTGTCTATAAATGGTATAGTATTGAAACACAAACTTAATTGAAGTTTCAAAAAATAAACTGTTATTTTCCACTGAGATCGATACATGCCAATTTGAGACTATCATGTTCCGTCCTGAATTTATGTGGGCCTGTAATCATAGAATTGTTCACCATAATGAGCACACTAGACGGACAATTTAGAAAATGCATCATATTGTGAAATTGAACATGAATGATTTACCATCAAAACTCTTTAACTGAAAATATTATCTGAAAGGACTCATCAATTAATTTATATCAAAATGTCATCACGAGGTATCTTTTTTTCCAGTTCTAGTAATAAAAAATAGATTATATTTTCGAATATTGTAACTGAACATAATTGTGGACATATAGTTTCTGTTGAGGAAATCGAAGTATAAATGTTTTCTATTATATTTTTAGTATTTTTGTTAATATTACAATTACTATGATGAAACATAAATTTATTTGAAATCCAAAGCATGAAGAATGGTATGCTCACTTCATTACGAAAGATTAATCATTATCTTTAGAAAGATAAAAATTTTGAATGTATTTTGCATTTTAATCTCTTATACATTTTCAATATTTTTAAGGCTCACAACTTTTACATTTTTTATGTAATTTTTCAATGTTTCTATGATGAAATATTCTAAATAATTTTCCTTATAGATTCTTTAGTGATTTCATGTTACCATTTATAGTTTAATTCATTTTAAACATTGATTTTTATTTTATAAATTTTTGTTTTAGTGTGTATTTCTTTAAAAAAATTGAATAAGACAAATTCATTTTCACATAAAGCAAAGAGATATTGAAAATATTTCTTTTAGAAAAAAATGTAGATATAAAATATGAGAGAGAGAAGAGTATATTGTACTATGTATACAATGTATAACCATTCAAAAAATAAGAAATATATTACATCTTTTTGAAACGTAAGGTATTAAAAAAGAGACTATTTAACTAGAAATAATATGCTTCATATTTATTTATCCAATTCAAAAAGGCTTTTAAACTATTTATATAATATTTGTTAAAATCTGTACTTATTTATGGATTTTTAGAGAAGATTGACCTCCCGTAGAATAACAAGAAAAGAAACTTTCTTCAAAGAATTTTCAAAATAGCTTATTTTTGAAAGAAAAATATCTTAATTGTCGTGTCTATCACTGCTGATAATAAAGTTTAATGCTTGTTTGTGTATTGGAGTTCTACAGACTAAATCGTTCGGTCTACAATACACAGTGGTGATCCACATTGTGGACATTTTTGAAAATCGGTAAACTTTGTATGCTTATAGAAAATACTGCATCTCACAACATGCACATTCTTACATATCATTTTTAAATCAATTTAATGCTGATTTCAACACAGAAAGCAAAATACAAGCATTTATAATACAAAAAAGTTATTGCTACTTTAATCCGAATAATAAACACAGTGATGAAGTGGATTGTAATTTCTAACTTTTCTGCCAAACCATTGTTCTTGTTTCGGGAACCAATCAAATATTATTAACTGCTAGCAGAAGCTGACATCATATTTCAGTTGCAACAAGTCATTATTATGCTTTTACTGTAGCAGGAAGACTTTTTTCATGCAATCAAATAGCAAGTTAGAAATTTTGTTAAAGTTTTTAATATACAGTTGGAATTTTGTAAATATTTCTAATATTTAGTCAAGAAATAATGACATCAAATAAAAGAATAGATTGGGCTCTTAAAAAGAGAACTATGATTAATAAGTTACAAGAAAGTGGTCTTTAATATGCTGAAATTAAAAGACAGGTGGATGGTTCACTGACTACATCTGAAATTCGAAAATTTTGTTTACAATATCAAGAGACAAATTCAATAAAAAACAAAGCAGGAAATGGTCTAAAAAAGTATTCCTATCTGTTTGAAGACAGAAATATGAAAAGATTATGTCTCCAAGATAGAAGAATCTCATTAGATGGTCATTCATTGTTTCCTGGCATCATGCAATAACGCAGGAAGGAGCTGAAAATTCTCGTCAGCTCAAAGAAACGTATAGAGCTGTAATAAAAAAATAAAGACTATTCTACTTTATTGTGATAACACACTGCAGTCATCAGCACTTAATGTATTTAGATAGTGGTTACCCCTCAACGCATTTTATATTGCAAATATTTGAAGTATTCAAAGATATGAAATATAAAAATTTATTAAAGTATCCACAATTTTGACCACCACTATATATCTTACATATATACCCAGTTAGCTGAAAATGTGAAATTCGGGGAGATTTAAAAAATTATATTTTTAATTTATTAAAAAATAATCTGAATTTTGTTGTTTTTCCTCAAGAACTTCACAAAATAAGCGTTACACCATTTAAACATTTTTAAAAATGATGTGATTTAGTGTTGCTAAATTAATAGCCGAGCATATTTGTCTCGAATTTTGGATAATTTTGAGAATTTTGTTTGAATTCCAACTATAAATTTCCTTGTTGCTTTGAAATTTAAAACGTTTTCATTGTTCCATCAAATATTTAATGACGTGATTTTTTCTCATTATTGAAAATTAAAAAAGAATAATTCTGTTTAATATCCATGTAACTTACAAAAACAAATAAAAGAAGTAAAGTTCCGATATCATGAATTTTGGAAGGCTAATGAACCGGATATTTATGTTTTTAATACAATGATAATGCTATGGACAGGTCTCCATGGCAATAGCTCGTACTCAATATGTACATATCTTAACTTAGACAATTAAAATATCGGGACTTTAATGTCTGGTAATTAGAATGAAGTCCCAAAACACAAATTGTCTCAAATCAAATATAACCAATATCACTGGGGAACAAGTCAGGTCACATACAAGTCACCTGAAGCGACTAGTATTGAAACTTTTTTTTTCTTTCTTTTTCTTTTCTTCTTCTACGGGTGTTTTTTTTTTTTTTTTTTTTTTTTTTTTTGAATTAATAGTACACTGAGATTTATATTTTTAGGGGATTCGTGCTATATATTGATTTTATTGGATGGCCTTTAAAAATATAAAGTCTTCTTAAACAATTATTATGTAAACAATGACTGCAATAAGCGTTTCTAATTAACTTTTACAAAGCACAAACAAATAAAAAGAATGAAATTTCAAAAAACTTCTTATTTTTAATTTTAAAAAAATCGTTCTATGCTTGGTATAAATTTTAAAAAATAATAAATTGTTCATTTTTTTCATTAGCTGAAACCTAAAAATTAATGAAATTCAAAAACCCAGGTAAGCCACTAATCTCAACCACATCCTACTAGTTTGAACTACTGTATTTAATTTCGTGCTACTAATATGCCAAACATGCAAATGTGTCGAACAATCTGTTGTTCCGGCAACCACCCTCTTGCCCTTGTTCTTTTCTTACCTAGACGAGAAGAAAACGAAGCAAGAAAAGCAAAAGCGCTCTGGATTCCTGTCGATTTCACTACCAGAATAACGGCCCGATTATCGGAAGGCCGCCCGGGTGGCGTGACCTTGGGAGGGGAGGGATAGGTGAGCGGCGAGAGGCCTCTTCTCACTCGAGCACCGGCGGCCGAACGAAACACACTCGATCTTCTGCTCTACTCCTGCATGCTCCCCTGACACCATGAGGTTGACAGTTGGGTCACAGGTGGGTTTTTGCTTTCGTTTTGTTCTTCTTATGCTTTGTGAAATTACTTTTTTCCATAAAAATGTGAATTACGACAAATTACTTTTTTCCATAAAAATGTGAATTATGACAAATCACTTTTATCCATAAAAATGGGAATTACGACAAAAAGTAATTTATTATTATAAAATTGTGATATAGAATTCAACAAATACGAAGAAATCGACCTTTTTTTAGATTTATATAATCAAAAATTTTATTACAATTTTTTTTTCAATTATAAGAAAAATGTGAGAAACCAGAAAGCAACTCTAGATTTGTAGTTTGTAATAAATAATTTATTTTCGTTTTTATATATTTTCTGAGAAGAATTTTTTTTTTTTCGCTTACAAATGCTCATTTGAACTTAAAACGATTTTTTTTTTTAATATTTTTATTCTATTACTGTTTCAAAAGTCATCACAAAATAATAAATAAATCGACCCTTTTAGATTTACATAATCAAAAATTTTATTAATTTTTTTTCCATTCATAAGGTAAATGAGAGAAACCAGAAAGCAACTCTAGATTTGTAGTTTGTAGTAAAATAACTTATTTTCGTTTTTATATATTTTCTGTGAAGAATGTTTCTTTTCGCTTACAAATGCTTATTTGAAAACGATTTTTTTAATATCTTTATTCTATTACTGTTTAAAAAGTCATCACAAAATAATAAATTAAATTTTGGAACTTTGAATAATGTATACTTTTACAAAAATTTTATTACTATCATAAGAGATACAAATGTAAACAAAAAATGTTTTTTGTATCATTATTGGAAAAAGCAGTAGTTTTTGGATACAAAAATAGTTGAGTTTTATTATGATTGCATATGGTTTGTTTAATATAAGCTTTTATATTACGTTGCGAAGAGTTGATATCAAGTTACATTTATTTTTTAAAATATTCATTAAAAATGGAATTTTTAGTATATTAATGATTTTACTTTGTATTTTGGATTCCTACTAATTTTATCAAAATGTTTTTTTTTTTAATTTTTATTTTCATTGGGAAATAAAACTAATAATTCGTAAGGGTATTACAGTTGTTTCAAAAATTGGTGGATCTCATAGATAAAATTTTTTCTGTATGCTTATTTTAGTTTTGCAGCTGATAATTTCGGTTAAAAAATTATGGTTCTTTTATTCTTTTTTCATGTTGAAATTTAAATTATATAACGATAATGCTGCATGCGATTGTTATAACATTAATAGGACGGAAAATAAATTTAATTTTCGATTACTTTGAAAAAAAATAAAGTTTAGGAATTTTTATAACACTACCTTGTTTAAATAAAATACTGTCTTAAACTAAGCTTATTCTTATAAGCATTAAATTTGAAATTATTTTCCAGGCATTAAATAGTTTCACTTGGCTAATAACGATAGCTTTGAAGCTGTCAATAATACAACTGTAAAACTCAGCGTTCTTATATTCTTAAAAATTTGCGAATTTTCAATTATCGTTGCTGCGTTCTTATTCTACATTTTTCAGTATTTAAAAAAAAATTGAATTTCATTATGCTTTCCATAGAATGATTTTAAGATTAATGTAGAATTTTCATTCAAGGTGTGAGTGAAAAAAATATTTAACATGTATTTTTACTCGATGGTGAAACACAATCAACTCGATTTAAATTCACTCCTTTGAAGAATATTCTCCCTATTGATACACTACCAAAAAAAACCATGGTAATGTTTTTAATCAGTTATCCATGAAATCTAATTACGTATTAAGGTAAATACATTAATTTACTCATAATTAATAAATTATAAATTATTTTAAAATAATTATATATTTATAATTAATTGATTACAAATTTATAATTTAATTTATTGACAGTTAATTGATTTATGATTAACTAATTATAAATTAATTAATTAGATTTTTATGATTAATTATTAATAAAACTCTACTGAAGATGATTCCAATATTTATATATTAACTAGATTTTATTGATTTCTATTAAAGAAATAATTATTATCGAACTTCAAAATTAGTCCAGTTATAAATGAGACAATATAGTAACATCATCTTATTCATCCATCAATTGCAGATTATTTTGAAAATTTTTAACTATAAAAAGAAACTTTTTTTATCTTCATTTTAGAGATAAACTATTTGACCAGTCTTCTGAAAAATCAACAAAAATGTTAGTTTTAGTAGAATTTTAGAGCTTAGCAAAATAGTTAGGAAAATTATTAATTCCAGTTAAATTTTCGCTTATTTAACTCGTATTATATTTGATAAAGAGTGTTGGTTTATTATTATTTGAATTGTAGTAATAAGCGTAGTAGAGTATTTTTTTTTTCATGTTATGAACTGAAACCATTTATGTTGTTTTCAGTCTTATTGATCGGAACAACTTCTTTAATTGCTATCAAACTTATCTGTAACTAATTCATGGCACATATTTTCATTTTTTTTCTAAAATGTGTTATGATTAGTTTTGAAGTGTTGCTAATAATTAAATTTAATCGCACATCTCTGTTATTATAATCGCAAAACGAATAATAAATAAAACTATCGAATGATTTTCGAAATATTTTTTGAAGGCATTCGGCTATTTTATTATTATTATATGCAATATTAACCTTAGTAAAAACAAAATTCATTTGCTCATATATGATAAATATTATGAACTTTTAGGTTAAAAGCAATCTCAAGAGCATTAAATTTTTTTATGTTGAATGCACAAAAGTATTCAAACGATAATTTAGTCTTATGAAATAATGCATTAGAGATTTATAGCAACAAAAATGGTTATTCCACATTTTCAAAAAGAGCCACAATGAGTCGATGTCGGCCAACTTCAAACCGTTGTGTTCGAAGTAGAACATAACGTTACTGTTACGTTCATTTTAATAAGTAGGTTTCCTTAATTTCAAACAAACAGAAGAGTCTCATTTAATGAATTGCCGTCCAAACCTGTTAAAATTTCAAAGGCATTTGTTTTGTTTTGAAAATACAGCAGAGGCATCTTCCTCTAATTGCCTTCGAGAGTTGTCGAGGTGCAAATTTAAGCTGTTTTTTTTTTTTTTTTTTTCATTTTTTTTTACTTGGTAAGTATTTATTCCTCTTAAATGCTGTTCTTTAAAAACAAAAGAATTTGTTTGTAAAGTAATTATCCAAATAAAAATATCTCAAAACTGTTTTCATGCTCTAAGGTTAGGTGCTTAGGATGCAAAAATATCTATGTGTTTGCATGATGTTATCTTAATTTCAAAATAAATATTTTTATACCTCAAAATAAGGCTTAGTTTTTCTTTGGCCTCTTATGAAAGAATGAATATTTTTCACTGGAACGTGAAATTATGATTATCTTCAGAATAAATAATTTTTCAGCAGTGTCGATTTCTGATCAAGGTTCACTTAAAAAAACCACTCCAATAATATTTTGGAATCCATTACATAGCTTGCCTTTTTTCCCCTGTAGTATTACGTCACAGCACAGCATAAAGTAAGAAAGTCAAATTCAAATGTTGATAGAAGTAAAATAAACGAAATCTAAGTTTATGTAGGTCAAAATAAAGATAAACTTTTGGTTTATATTTTATGTAATAAAAAATGGATACTTCAAAAACGTGCTGTGAAAAAGAACAATAAGGCTATAATTTATGCTTTTATTCATCCTTACGCTTGATATATTTTTCTTTGCTACCATCTTCCCTACTTGTAGAAACATGTCTGCAGTATTTTTTTTTAATCGACACAAGGTTAATATTAGTTATATTGGATTTGAAATTTATTTCCTTTTGTAAATGAAGATAACTACTTGCATAAATAAACGCTTTTTAAAAATTGACTTTACACATCTTATAATCGAATATGAGGGTCTGCTATTTATAAAAATAAGTAATTATAAGCTTTAGTTGCGGATCTTTATTAAATTCATGTTACAAAATTTCAATTTTCTAAATACAGGAAGATATTAGCGGGTTGTTGGCACTCTTGGCTAAAATTCTTTGAGCTCAATGCAAGATGACATGCGTATTAAAGTTTAACTTGTGATTGTGAGAGCATGCGAATTAATTTCATTCTTATTAGAAATTTTTTTGAATTATCATTTTATTGTAATCACGATTTTTTCATTCTTTTTTATTTCCTTTTATATAAAGTATGCAATAAAGAAATACTGTAAACAAAACGCTTGATCGCGAAATTTTGATAAACTTTCCAGAATTTGAAAAACGCATTTTTTGGAATAAGGCCTGTCTGTCTGTGAACGTTATAACTTTTTAAGAACTTTTTATAGACTACTGAAATTTTGCAAATACTTATATTGTGAATACTTAATTTGTGAATTTTTTAAATCAGATTTTAGAAGTTTGTCTGTTGTTTGTCTATTTGACTGAGCATGATAACTAAAAAACAAAAACAACAAGATCGATAAAATTTGGTTCCAAATTTTATCTATCAAATTTTAAACAAAATCCTTGCTAACTTTTAACCAAAATCCAAATTGTTGATCATCTTTTGATCTGTATGGTCGAGTGAAAGCAAACGCGATAGTTCGAAAAAGTAAGACTTAAATAAATAAAGTCATTTGTTACTAAAATTATGGCTCGTTGTCAAAGTTTGCTTCCAGCGTATAAAACAGGGAACGATAAAAATCAATTTTCTTCGCTATACTATGAAACAAAAAACTTTAAAGCCTTTCTTTGTCACCTTATACAAAGGAAGAAAATAGGTAGCCATACTTTCCATAGGTAGTAATACCCCATATGCTTTCCCACTTCCATTTTGCTAGGATTGCTTTGCTTCCATGATTTTTATTCTGGAAAAATGGAATAAGACTTTTATTGGAGATCGTTAGAGGAAATGTAGGGAAGACTTTTACACTATATTGAAAAGCTGATAATTTTTTAATCTTATGTTTTTATTTATGAACTGGTAAAAGAAGTATATATAGTCTTAAATTAATTTAATTTTTAAACAGATCATTATTCACCACACGAATAAGTAAATTGAATGATAAGAGAAAAAAAATTCTATTTGTTTTCGCAGGCATTTTCACAGAATTGGTTAAAAAGGCGAAATTTTCGTTCTGAAATTCTTTGAAGGTCTTACGTAATATAAAAAAACAGAATTCAATTATTATCTGTCTAAATGAGGAATTGAAAAGGACGTTTTAAAAACCGTTATTTTTTTTAAAAAACCGTTGCTAATACGTGAAGTCCTTCGAATTGATAAAACAGAAATTCTTCTCTATCAATTCAAAAACATTTTCCTAATTTTCTGGAACAAGACATTTTTACAGTACATTTAAGGAAGGTACTGCGAGTCATTATGTGCATGTTAATTAGAAACACCAGCTTTCCAACTGTCAACGGCTATCGTATCTATGTTATATGGTCCCATTTGAGGGAATGAGGTGGATGCGATAATGCTAAAGAATGTGGGAAATCTCAAAATTCTGTTCTATTTTTATTTCGGCTTTAAACGTATTTTTTAAAGTTTGGGATTAAAAGTCAGCGAACGTTTCAGAAAATATTCCACTGTGATTTCTTTTAAAAGTGGATTTTGTTTTGTTTGAAGTGTATTGATATATATTTTTCATTTATCGTGAAATACGCTTAAAAAAACTATTCTAACCTTTTATTGTAATTTTAAAAAAAGATTGTTTTTCTTTTCTACTTACTAAAATAGTCTAATTATTTTTCTTTTCTAGTTATTAGAATAGTTAGTCTAGTTACTTTTTTTCTAGTTACTATTTATAACAACCGCTATAATTCACGATGAAATTGTCACCTCAAACTTTTGATGAAATATTTATAGAAATTATGGTCTGTTTGATAGGATTTTTAACACCCTATCTCGGATCGTAATATTTTGAGATGAACGCTCTTCTTTGGTATAGTGGCCAAATTATAAGGGTTATATGCCTTTCAACAGATACTGTCACAATGAACAATACTTGTATGCTGTGGTCAAGCTGCCTGTTGAAATTTTTACCTTAAGGTGAAATGCAAATGTTGGTTAGTATCCCCTTTTCTCAGGATGTTTTCCCTGCATATATAAGAGCTATTCAAATGAAAAGGTACGAAACGATGCTGCTGGTACGAATGAAGACTTAATTCAAAGTATACACCATGGAACTTAGAAGAATGATCCCACATTAACGAGTCGATGGATTCCTTGTTTTCCTAATTCCTGTGACCGTGACGAAACCCAGAGCATAGCGCGTTTGAGTCCGAGTTGAGGCCCTTCCTTTTCAGATGTTTTTTCAAGGGACCAAACATATGAAAATCGCAGATGATATGTCCGGGCTGAAAGGTGGATGGTCAACTGTCTTCACTTGAACTTGGCCAGTTTCGGGGTGTGATCCTGCAGACATGTGGTCGCTTGTTGTTATGGTGCAAAACCTCACCATGAGTAGCCCTGGTCTTTTGTTCTTTGTGGAACTGCGACTATTTCACATTACAATCAGAGTTAATGGTTCATCTGTGCTTGAGGAATTCAACATTATTAGTCAGTTAACGGCGCTCTTTAGAAGAGCTTCTGCTCTCTCTCCCGCATGCAGGTGCCCACGCAAGCTCCGATTTATGCCGGACATTCTCCTATCCGGCAAAGACAAATATGTTAACGGTTACATTGTTGTGACGTTTCGCAGGTTTTTATTTGAACATTCTTTGTAGAAAGAGTTATATAAAAAATAAATCAGAATTCTACCATCAAATGCTCATTAAATGTTCTAAAATCGTTCGACAATCAAAAGATGCAACGCTGTATTAATTGATTTGGATAAATATGCGAAATGAGTTGATTACTTCTATCGACATGAATATCCATTGGAAATAGATACTCATGTCGTTCAGCCCAAGACCTAATGTGTTCCCAAATTAATGTGCTCTCAACTTTCTCTTCTAAGGATAGGCATATAATGCCTGCCATTAAACGATTCCTTCTTTGGCGGTAACCGACTCTCTATCAATAACTGTTATTGTAGGTGAATTGCTGTTTAGAGTCACAAATACAGATACATTTCTTATGTTTTGCAAGAAGAATCATCGATATAATTGCAATAAGTTTTTTTAATTTTCAATTACTTCAAGGGAACTAAAACCTGAAGAAATAATTTGTCAGAGGATTTCGAAATTAAAAGATAGAATGAGGATGGAAGATGTCCACGGATCATTTTATGTTCTTAAAAATATCATATTGCCTTAAATGAGTTTGTGAATCCTTTAAAAAAGGATGATTGTTATGCATCTTGCAATATTACTTTCTATACTACTATCGACTTCCACTCATATCTGACGAGAAATGAAAATATACGTTAAGAAATAAAATTTAAACATCTTGCACACTTAGATCGGCCTCTAAGATGCTACTTGGCTTATAACTATAGAATAAGCTCCATAAGATTAAACAGTATTCATTTTGAACCACGTAAAATGTATATGGTATATTTTAAAAGTTAAATTATTTTTGAGTAGTTCACTTTTCAATAAAAAATTTAACCTTTTAAAGACCGTCTTTTCTAAGAAGAGTTATAATGATTGTTTCTTTAAGAATTTAAACATCAGTTTGGCATGAAATTTGCAAAAATATCCATTAAATGGTGATAAACCGTTAGCATTTCTCCACTAGGACAGTAAAATATGTTTTGAATTATAGAAAAAACCTGGCCGAGCAACAACACGTTTCCTAAATGCATCTCATGCATTTTGTATTGGATTGAAATCGAATAAACTCTTTGCCCCTTCCATGGATTTGGCATATATTCGAAGAACCAACCTTTTACAAGTCGTTATATTTGACGTCTGCTGCCTTCTATAATAAGGAAATACAGTCTAAAGCTCAAATATAAAATATAAGATTCGAAAATCTCTTAAACTTTTTATAATCGCCAAATTATCATTCTCCGTAATAATATACGAACTTATTAATTTACCTGTTCGCATTCTTATGGAAACAGCTAACCCATCACTTCGATTGTGTAGTATTTCATGCACATAGTGGGGATTATTTTTCATGTTCTCAGTGTATGAGCACATTACTTTTATTTAGCTGAAAACGGAATCTTATCTTATTTGATAGTTTTTATTTGTTCTCAATGTGATGTTCTTGCGTCCAGTTTCTTTTCTTTTTATGATATGTTCCAATTATGGAAAGCAAACTAATGATCTTCTTGCTTTCAAACCATATTTCTAAAGGGAAATTTCATACGGTTTGTGTCAATGACTCTGCTCTTACTGCTCGGAAAAGTGTCTTTTGCTCCTAAATAATTTTTGTCCATTTCCACGGGCTATTTTGGACAAATAACTAGCGATCTGGCTTTGTTTTGTTGCACGTAAACAATCTAGATGTGGTTTACAAATATCTCTAGTCAATAGTTTAGCTTTTGAAACACATCAGGCACTTAACACCTGACTCCACGAAGCATTCCTTTCCAATTCATTATATTACTGCCTATCAAAAATCTTGATACATTGCTAGATATTGTTCTACAAAATTTATTATAAGAAATCTACTAATGCATAATGTAATATTTAAAAACAGATATTTTAAAAGACATGGCTTTAAGTCGGATTTATGAATAGCGTTTGGACGTCATTACGTAACAACTGGAACGTTTACGATGATCAATAAATATTGCATCCGTGTAAAGTTATATGAGTTGTTAAATTCCCATTTGTGCTATCAGTTTATATATATATATATATATATACACTAAAGTGACAAAAGTCATGAGAAGACTGTTAATATCGTGTCGGTCCTCCTTTTTCCCGGCGAAGTGCAACAACTCGACGTGTCATGGAGGTCACAAGTCGTTGGAAGTCCTCTGCAGGAATATTGAGCCATGCTGTCTGTATAGACGTCCATAATTGTGAAAGTGTGGATGGTGCAGGAGTTCTATGATGCACGAACCTTTCTATGATGTCCCATAAATGCTCGATGGGATTAATATCAGGCGATCTAGGTGGCCAGATCATGCGCTGGAATTGTCCGGAATGTTCTTCAAACCAATCGCGAACAGTTCTGGCCCGGTGACATGGCGCATTGTCATTCATAAAAATCCCATCGTTGTGTGGATACGTGAAGTCCATGAATGGATGCAAGTGATCTGCAAGCAGCTGAACATAACCATTTCCAGTCAATGATCGGTTCAGTTGCACCAGAGGACCGTGTCCATGCCATGTAAAAACAGCCCACACCATTATGCAGCCACCACCAGCTTGAACAGTGCCTTGCTGACAGTTTGGGTCCATGGCTTCGTGGGGTCTGCACCACACTCGAACTCTACCATCAGCTCGTAACAACTTAAATCGTGACTCATCTGACCACGCCACGGTTTTCCACTGGTCTAGGGATTAGTCGATATGCTCACGAGCCCAGGAGAGTCGCTGCAGATGTCGTGTTGTCAGTAAAGGCACTCGAGTTGGTCTTCTGCTGTCATAGCCCAAGGAAGACAAATTTCGCCGCTCAGTCCTATCGGACACGTCCCTCGTACGTCCCACATTGATTCCTGCAGCTATTTGACGAAGTGTTGCGTGTCTATTAACATTGACCATTCTACACAGACGTCGGCAGTCTCGGTCGTTAAGTGCAGGTGGTCGCCCACTGCGCTGTCCATGATGGGATGTGATGCCTGAAATTTCATACTCTCGGCACACTCTTGATACTGTGGATCTCGGAATGTTGAATTCACTAACGATATCCGCAATGGAATGACCCATGCGTCTAGCTCCATTTAACATTCCACGTTCAATGTCTGTTAATTCTCGTCGACTAACATTCCATAAATCACGAAAACCCTGTTCTCATGAATAACTTGAACACAAATGAAAGCTCTGGAAAACGAACTGCGCATTTATACTTTTTCGCTGCGATACTACTGCCATCTGTATATTTGCATATTGCTATCCCATGAATTTTGTCACTTCAGTGTATATATATATATAATTATTTTTGTAATATTCTATATAATCTAAAGCTACACATCTTTGTCTTTGCTATTAACTCCGTTTTGCTTTTATTATATTCAACTTTTAAAAAAAACTCAAGGCAAAAACGTTTCTAAGAAGTAACTTTTATTTTTTTGAGTAGCATTAAACATTCATTATTTCTAAACAAACAAATAAAAAAAATTATAGTTTTATTGCAACTTAATTAAGTTTTTGGAAAAAGATTTATAACTGGTAATATCAACTAAGGTGTGGTTCATTCTAGGTTTAATTCTTTTTTCATTTCAGAGCATCTAAATTATTTTAATGTAAAAAAAAGATTTATGTTTCCTTTTATATTTTAAAAATTCAAGTAAATTAATAGATAATTCTAAAACCCCATTACAGTATATTAATCTTATAAATGTATATAATAACTGTTTATCTTGTATTAATATATTATACTATTCCGTTTTGCTTCCTTGTTTCTTAAACCGGTCATGGAGTTTTGGAATGAAATTAGTTTAAAATGAACTCTTACGCAAACTTTTAAAATTGTTTTTTTCCTGGTTTTAAGCGAATAAATAAATTATTAAATTATATGTTAAAGTGTGCTCACATTAGAGAAAATGCATTATTACCAGGAAAATTAGAAATATATTTAGGCCAATTTTGTTCAAGTTAACTCATTGCTTTGCAACTTGATTTTTAACCTCCGAGTTTAAAGTACTTTAAATTTGAAACTAGTTTACAGCAGATATATTGTTGAAATTTAACAAAACATTTCTCACGGTTGGTTAAATTAATTGAGTTGAAAGTATTAATTTTTTTTTCTGCTGACTCAACCTGTTAACTTGAAGTGATAAAATATTTCATTTTGAAACGAGTTGAACAAAAATTAATTTCCCGGTTAAACTGTCTCGTATCGAATTTTGGTCGTGGCTTTCCTTTTTAGAAAGGGTACCATTTCTGGAATTGTGGTAATCCAGCCAAGTATCACTCATATTTTTTAATTTCTCCTTCCATGCATATAAATAAAGATTGAACATTAGAATTCTCAGTAGAGCAAGGAAATGTTGATAAATCCTTTTATTTTAGCTCTCATTGAATCCGAAGATATTTTTTAAATTATGCCTGTACACTTTCCTGCATGTGAAGAAGCACGATATTTGAAAAATTATTAGGATATATCAAATTTTAGACAAAATTCATCAGCAGGATTTTTTTAATTTGAATATGAGCAAAATAACTAGAAAGTCCATCGCATTAGAGTAAAAAATATGGTATTTGATTTTATCGTTAGATATATACATGTGCGTCATATTTTAAAACAAAATACGTTATGAGTTAAATTGTCAGTATGCCTTTATGCACTTACCATGGTAATTACTCATAAACGCAAGAACTGAAATATATGATTTTTGTACACCCTTAATGTGCATTGCTATTACATTTTGAATGAACGAACTCCAAGAGATAATGATTCAAATGCAAAATTCAATTCTCTTCACTTTAGCATGAATCTGAATGCTAAATGTAACTTACAGTACGAATGTGTGAGAAAAACAAATGGAGAACCCTGTTGATGTATAAAATAGTCTTCTGAAAGCGTCTGTTTACTTGAACCACAAAAACTGCAAAAATAGTTAATGGATATTCGACACATTTGTACCATTTTTTGGGGAAGATTTTAGTACATTAAAGTCATATACAAATACAATAGGGGGTTTTACAATTACAGTTATAATTATTCTGCGCATGCGCAAAAACCTCAAACTGCGCATGTGCAAATAGCAAGAGCTGTGGTATGTGCATGCGATATGTTTCTTTTTTACGTCTGATTTTAAACAGCGATTCAAATCTCATTATGAAAAAAAAGGGAATAAAACCTTGGCCTGAACATATTAAATGACAAAAACTTCGTTCTATAAAAATTTGTTTTGCAGCTGTTTTTGATCATTTCTAAATATATTTTGTTTCTTTAATGTTGCGTAAAATGCCCATGTTATATAGGATGGAGGCTAGACTTAAGTTTAAAACTAATTTTTCTTATTAATTCTATACCACGGGCAACGCCAAGAGGGTACTGCTAGTGTATCATAAATCAGAAAGGAGTTGTCTCTCCAAAACTTTGTCGTATATTCCCTAATAAACTTGACATTCCAGTGAGCTTCCTTACATGACACTGGCGTACAATAATTACGAAACTAACTACTGGTATGAATTTAGCTTTTTTACTAACCTATCGTGCCATCCTTGGCAACTTATTTAGCGATTCATCCTCGGCATGCATTATTACTATCTAAAAATACAATTTGTGTTTTTGACGCGTTTTTCTAACCAGATTGAAACAAAAACTTGATACAAACTGCAGTTGCAAAATCCCATACCAAATTTAATTGATTTGATACCCGCCATTTTGTTTTTGAATTACCTTGTTTAGAGGTATCTGAAAGTACAAACCAAAAGTCAATAAACCCATTGCTGGATTTGGCTTAAAATTTGGCAGTTGCTTTCACTATAAATGTTAAATCTCTGCGCCTATTTTTATCTAGCTAACTCCCTTTGTTTTGTAACTATCGTGTGAATTTATATTCGAGCAGCCTGACGGACAGACTTTCTTTGAACAGATTTTACACAAAATTTGATAGAAATCTGTAAGTAAAGACGGTATACAAAATTTCAACTATCTAATTGAAAGCGTTTTTAAGCTATCTTTGTCACAGACAAAACACATTTCCAGAAATGCGTTTTTCAAACTCAAGAAGGTGTAAAACGTGCAGATTCATCAAAATCTCGAGTTCGAATTTTTGGATGATTATTATACTTTCTCTGTACTATGTTTAAGAGAGAGTAAAAGCTAGAACTTAAGATCAGACTTGTCTGAAAATATCATTTAATATCTTTAGTTAAAAACTATATTTCTGGAAGTTGATAAATTTTTTTCAGTTCTTGAGGTTTATTACAAAAGGGCAATGTTTAATAGATGTTAGAAACTGGTAATTTGCTATCTGTTAACCCGTTAAATCCACAGCATATTATTAGAAAGTTATCTTTCATTTTACTCCTAGCGTATTCAATGGTTTCTTTCTAACTGTGCTTTGTATAAGAATCAAAATTTTAAACAACTTTCACTTGACATATACTAATTATTTTATACGTTTGGAAGACAAAATGCATTTTCAAATTTTGTGTTTTGGTTTGGAGGAGATGTAAGAAATTCGTTCGTAAGTAAATCTTAATTTTTTAATAGTTTACTACATTTAAAAAAATAGTCCGTTTAAGATTTTTCCAATTATTTGTTAAAAATAATTTGGAATAATTTTGCTTTTTTTAATCTTGATATTTTTAAAGAGTTTTTAAAAAAAATTAATGAAATTTGTGCTTTAATTTAAAATTAAATTGATAGCAAATACTTAACAACCGCAAAAAATGACAGTATGCAATAAAATACTTTGAGTGGCAGTGGTCGTTTTCCGAATATTCTAAGTAGATTACTATCTCTTTTTCTAGGTTGCTAGATTTTTTTTCATGGTTCCATATGGTCACATTTGTCTCCTTATCGAAATCTCAGGAACTCATTTTTTTTTCCGCCCTCACACGAAAGGTTACATTTCTTTGATAAATGAACTTGCAACTCTGAAACATTGTCGATACGCAATTGCCCTTTTCTCTCAAATTCTTGTCACTCAGATCGTAATCTGTCTCGAACTTCCTGTTTCTGCTGTCATCGAGTACACGGTCTCGGCTCCTCCCACAATTTGAACCATGGCCTTGGATCACACAACGGAGAATATCATTTTAAAATGAAATTTTTTTTTCTCCATTGGTAACGATCACAGACGCTAATTTTATTCTCTTTTTTTCCCCTGGTGAGCCTGCTTCCTTTGTTAGAGATGCCGACATCGTGCTCGTGCGTCTCTTGCGATTGCTACGCCTAATTAACTTCCAAATGGAAGGTTCTGTGCTTATCTAATATCCATCGCGTACATTTAGATTCAATTTCGTAAAACGATGATCACTGTATTTGTTTTTTCAAGTGCCAATTAGTCTTTGTGATTGTTTTATTTTTAGTTTTCTTTGATGACATTAGACAGACTACTTTCGTACGGTTATCAAAAATTACATACTATTCTGTGGATTTTATTTACATTTATTTGGTATTATATCGACTTTTGAATGATATGTGCTTACAGTTATTTAAATTCAGTTATTTCTCCTTTCCCATTTGTAATCCAATTATATATATAAAAAAATTATTCCAAAGAATCAGTCCCCTAGATCCAATCATTTGTCCGATTTCGCCAATATTTATATTATACCTAGGACCCTTGAATTAAATCTATCATCAATGATCATTTATCCTCAAATACCTCCCACTTTCGATAAAATCTTTAAAACACTACTTTACTATACTTTCTCCAAGAGAAAGAAAAACTACATTAAAATCCGACAGCCACAATCACAATATCGATTTCTCCAAATTTTATTTATATGAAAGCTCGTAATTTGTAGAATATTTTCAAGGATTTTATCTTTGATCTGTTTTTGAGAGATGTCTCAAAATGAAACTTTTATATAGTCCCAACCGCAACAAATTTATTATTGTGTATAAATTATTTTAAAAAGGGCAATAATGCTTAAATTATATTATTATAATCATTTGGGTATCAAAATATTTTGATAAATAGTAGTTAAAATTCTATAGTTTTTAATAGAAATATGATAAAAATTAATAATTAAAATCCTCATTCAAAAACTAACTATGAAATATTAGTCAGCTGTTCCTCCATTTAATTATTATTTAGTCTAAAATTAACACTTGATAAACATTGATTAAAATTCATAATTGATATAGAATACTCACAAATGCATCATTTTCATTAATTCAGAAATTTTACTTACATTTTATTATTCTTGGAAAATGAATCAAAGTAATAGCAAAATTCATTTCACAAATTTAAAATTATTTAATTACTGGCCGCCATTGGCAATCAGTCTGTAAAAACCTAAGTCAAATATATTACATAACTTGGTCAAATATATTACATACTAAATAGTTTTTTCAGAAAAATATTTTTTAAACTGAAAATATGGATAAACATATATTTTCTATTTTTTCAGTCGCTCAGCATCATTCTGTTGGATATGCTTGTTTTTCCCTACTTTTGTGTTTGTATTTTATATATATTGAATTATGTCATTGAAAAGAGTGTTTAAAAAGAGACACATTTAAAAATATTCGCGATTTCTTAGTTTCTAGATCTTTAATTGTAAATACAAAAAATTTAATAAAACACTTTATGAAAGCACGTTTTATACTGAAACAGATTCAACGTAGAAAAATAAGCCAAATATTCATATATTGATCATTGACAATGGAAAAAACCCAAAACTGGTAACAAAGCAATTTGATTTTCACTTTAATAATAAAATGTATCGGTATAAAATATACTGTGTTATTTTTACCAATTAAAAAAATTGGTAATAAATTTGTCATATATGTAAAAATTGGTTTCATTTAAAAGATGACTTTCCGAATTTTAAAAGGATGAAAAATCATATTTGGGATGCATTAATTTTTAGAATTCATCTGGAAAAAAACTTCATAATTTTGCTGAGTTTTTAATTCTTTGTAATTCTAATTAAAATTGCAACAAAAAATTCTTATATATATATATATATATATATATATATATAGACTTTAAAGTATATCTGCTGTAGCTGACCTGTAGAAACACCAATGCACACATACATTCATCTTTATTGTTAACAGAAAATATTAATATTTTCCCGAGAGGAATATTTTTATAAATATGCTGTACGGTCTCCGGTCAAATTTGAAAGATTTCGTATTGTTATATCGGCCATATTTCTCTCTACCACTATATGATAAGCTGAGCTGTTACTTTATGATGGAAAAAGATCCTGAATTCCTCTGATTATAACCAGAATCTGACTTTAACCTGAAACACTTCGAACTACATTTATTTACTGTACAAAATCAAAATTGGAAACAGTGCGATTTTAACTATTTCTAATTCTTCATTCATGTGAGTTACTGAAGGAAGATATTTGCTTTTGCATAAATATAGCATCCGAATATTTATATGAAGTCAAAGATTGCTAGGTTTTGTAATCTAATGTACTAAAGAATCTAGAAAGAATAAAATGAATTTCGATTACTTTTGACCTTTTCTTATCAATCCAATTGTTCAAGAAAACTGTAAGTTCGTCAAAGGTCAATGATAATCCTATTGGAATTAAACTTTCATGTTTTTATCGTAATTTCAAATTTTTCATAAATGTCCTTAACAATGGACAATCTATTTGAATGAATGCTCTTCAACTAAATCTCGATTATCAATTCAACTAATTCTAATATGGATGTATCAAAACATTATTGTTCAAGGAAAATGCCTTAAATTAGCATGATTTTACAAGCAACACATGTTATCCTAGTTAAAGATATGACTTCAAGATTATAAATCATTTTAAAGAAGAGATTATGATAAATAATTCAATGATTACATCAGTCTTCTTTCATAAGTCTTGAAAGTCTTTATATTCCATAATGGTTAAAAAATCATCTGAAGAATGTTTACACTGATATTTAGAATAATTGCCGTTAGTGTTTGGTTATAAAACGACTCAGAACAATTACTGTTGTGTTCAACAAAAAAAAGTCAATTGTCGAGGAAGTTTATATGGTTTTAGGGCATTTTGAGGTTATTAGTTTCAAAACTAATTTTAAGGTTGCTAAACTAGCTTTTGAAATGTTGTGCGTAGTTTTAACATTCCAGTGTTATCTGCAGTCATTGATGAATGCTACTGGTTTTGATTTTTATACCTTCTTATTTACCTACATATTATTTTATATGTGCTATAACTAATACCCCAATAGAAGCTTTTTAAGTCAAAATAATTTTATACCTGGACTTGCCAAATATATACCTGGACTTTATACCTGCCAAAACAAGGTATAAAGCTCTTAACATGTAGATTGAGAAGAAATTATTAATTAAATAAACAAATAATATATCACCAATTTAAAAAGAGCTAAAAAGTATAAAATAATTTCCCTTATCTCTACATAGTTTATAACCCCATATAATCTCCTTAGACTACACAGAATGTCCTGAAAATTTTTGACTACATATTTTTAAAAGTCACAGTCATAAGTTTTAGGAGAAGTTAGGTCATGCTTTTTCGTCGTTTTTAAAAGTGGTATATTAAGATAATTTTTATTTAAGTAATAATGTTCTGATTTTTGGTCTTGTGAGAGTGGTTTTTACAATCTATTTTAAACTAACTTCCCAATGAGCTAATGATATGGTACAATCTGTCAACAATGAAAGCTTTTAATCGATTGTAAAATTTGAAACAGACAAGAAATTGGATTAATATAGCTTTGTCTTCCAATCCTGAACTATATATTAAAGTTTCAATTCTTACTGTAGTTAATTAAAATGTGTTAAAAGCTATATAAAGCATAATGTTTCAATAACAGTTACAAAATCAAGGTGGAAACATTCCGTTACATTTCAGGTACGATAGAGAGCTTTCCCTAATTTTTCCCGCCTTCTTCTCAACTAAGTATAAAAGTAACCAGAAGAAACTTTGCTAGTTTGAAATTTGAAATGTATGTTATTGTAAATGGTATTCCTTAATCTTCATTGGCAATTGCTCAGTGTGTGCAATGTACAAAGTTTATTGTAAATAGAAATGCACGATACAAGCATTAATATACATAAAAAAGTACAATGTATTGCATTTAAAAAGTGCTACATAAAATTTACCTCATAATATCTCTACCCAAACATGAATACTTAAATTATGGAGGCGAGAGATTTGACAAGGAAATAGGTTCTTATTTTCCTGAAGAATTCAATAATGGTGGTTAACCCCTTGAGGACCAGCGCGCCGGAAATAAAACTCAGTCACGGGACCGAACGCTCTGAAACGGAGCGTCACTACCGGCCCGCGCATTTTAAGCAGTTAAGCCTAATTTTACAAAAAAATTCGTATAAAATCAGCATTTTAATAAAAAGATTCCAAATTTATATCCCATCACATATTATAATCCACAAAATTATATTTCCATCACATATTTCAAAACTTCTACGAAACGCACACATAAAAAAACGCCGCCAATACCGAACACCATTCATAAATATTTTACTCTTACCCCTTGCAATAATCCGCTGAATGTACTCCCCGATATTCTCCTAACGAAAAAAAGCAATAAACAAGTCACTTATCAGTCAAAATATAAACACAGCGCGCAATAAATCCCAGACCTTTAAAGAGCCGTGATTCTCACTTTGTTTACATCAATAAATATATCAAATACAGAAGCATAGAACAGAAACTAATGCCCGTTCATGAAGGTCAAATACCATATGAGTCGGCCGTTGTGAAAACCGTTGCAGTTTACCGCCATCTAGTAGCATTTAAAAATTCAAATAAAACGTTCCGATTTCAAATTACGCATACGCGACTCTGGTCTCTCCGTATCAATCGGAGCTCTTCGCGTGGAAGCGACGCTGGGCTGATAAGAGTGAAATCGCTGCGTCGCGTCCACGAGACCTTGGTCGCGAAGGGGTTAAGTTAGCCATATTTATGACGATGAGATGTCTACCGGAGAGGTCGGTGTATGATCCAGTGAGGGCCATTTTGTATCTGATTGTAATATTCATCGTTTTATCGCCACCCATTCCAATCCAGAACGAGTTCACTTCTCATCAGAAATTTGAACTGCCATCAATTATAATAGGGATATTGTTGTTATTCTTTGTTGAAAATCTTTGGATATGAGATTTATGATATGAGTCTATATGAATTTTTTAAGAAAAAAAAGTACTATGCATAGTTAGTTTAAATTTTGCTTTCTTGGTACCAAAAAATTTCACGTTGTTGTAATGTAAAATTAGAAAACTGTATTGTTGGCTCGAATATTTAATGGTCAATTTATATATGAAATGATCAATCAATTAATATTAAAATCAATTAATATATGAAAAATCATAGTTCAGTTAAAACAACTAATGTTATTCAAAAAACTTGCGCTTATTGTTTGAGTTTTTTATTATTTTACCAGAGAAAAAAAAATAATAGATTTAGTTGTTCAAATTTGTAAAAAGACTTCCGAAAAATATTACAAAGTATTAAATTAATCCTAAGTTTGATCGATACAAAATAAATAATTGCATTCCATTAAATCACAGCTTTATCAAAACGATCTCAGCGATTTGTAAGTTGAAATAGTGTCCAGATTGTTGATAACAACTACAGGCAGACAAGACTTCCTGCTTGTAACTTATAAGCTAACATAAAAACATCTTGCAAGCGGGAGGAGGGTATGAATTAAATCTCACCGACATAAAGATAAAAACAAGGAAAAAAACAGGTGGCTTTCACCATAGATCTGCCAGACAAACAATCCTGCGTCTGGCAGGAGCGAGAAAAAAAATCTTGTCACATTTCCGGAGCCATTTTAACGTGAGCAATTAAATTGTCATCTGGACACTATTTCACTTGTCACACCCACCCCTGTTTTAACACAGAGACATTGGTTCCG
This sequence comes from Argiope trifasciata, assembly GCA_026543055.1. NCBI lineage: Eukaryota > Metazoa > Arthropoda > Arachnida > Araneae > Araneidae > Argiope > Argiope trifasciata. Next base: position 1,625,550 of record JAPMOQ010013041.1, on the reverse strand, counting down.
AAAGACCTTTTCTTTCCTTATATGAATTTATCAACGATTTCTTTCTTTTGCCAATGTACATAGCCTTGTCCTTCGTTTTAGTTTATAATACAGACTCTAAAGTGATAATTTATTGTTGCTGTTTCGTTGAGAAAGTGTTGAGATCTTTGGTATAATTATATCGGTTTGAGCGAAAGTCATTTGAATATGACTGGAAAGCGATGCTGCTTCAGAAATCAGCTGCTTGATTTCCGTCATAAATTGATTGCAAGGTTACTAGGTTCGAATTTTACAAATGCCAGTGTATTTTTTTATAAATTTTTTTGACACTTTGTACTATGTAAATTGAACTTTTATTTCATAAATAAATAATTAAAAGACATAAGTTTTATTTCCTGAAAGGGTACTTGAAATAATTTATTAATCTAAAGAACTGGTTCCCAATTTGAACCATTGATCGGAATTCGCCACGTTTTAAATCATACGAAAACTCTTGATATAGATATGTCAACAAAAAGCTCTGCCCTCCATAAATGATTAAAAAATATATCAGAATCATTCATCGTGTTACAGCCTAAAAGAAAAGACAGAATACTCTTAGCTCTAGCTGCTTCTTTGATCTCAAGAATTTTATTTTATTTCATTTAAAATTTCATGTCTTTAAAATATGCCATCCATAGTCGCCTATCCCCAAATCTATAGTTTGAGAAATATCTCAAATTTTAAAATTTGGCAGGGCCTCATTTCTCAGAGAAATAGATTTGATTTCACCTCTTTTGAAATTGACACATAAATTTGCTACACTTTAAGAAATTTTATTTTAGAGCCAATATATCCATTCAGAGATATATTATTAAGGAATATAAAACATACCTGAAAGTTGATTACATAAATGATATCCCATATTATCGTGAAATATTATTTGTTATTATGAAATAAAAGGTGTTATAGATTTAGGGTCATTAAAATGTTGGTTGTGATGAATACTAATTCTTAAAATATTACTGTAATGAAACTATTAATCGTCAAGGATTAAAGTACTCCAAATTCAGCCATGTATCAAAATTTTTGCTTTATTAAAATGGGAGAATTCGAAAAATCTCTGCATGTTTGAATAATTTTAATTTTAAAATTCAAAGAACTGCGTAAAGAGTATATTCATACATATTAATGCATTTATTTTCTTAAAGAAAAAATGCATGAAAAAGCTAACTATAATTCTTCTTTATTTGGCATTATTTTTCATTTCATTATTATATCATATTATCATTTACCAGCCACTTTTGACTGTCAGCTTCTTTTTACCAAATATTGGTTTTAGCAGGTTTTAAACTATTAAATATGCAATATATTTTTTTCAAATTTCACGTTGTCATTTGGTAAAAAACTGGTAATTATGCATTTGATGGAATAATTCTACTACAGATTATTGCATGCGAAAATTAAAAAGTCTATATATCCGTACTTCGAAGTAAAAATAGAGGTGAAGATTTCTTTTTGGATTGATAGAAATATAATAACAATTTTTAATTACTTTTTATTATATAATTATCAAACAAAATTATTAAGAATCAACAAATTATTGATTTTCGCATGAACTGAGCTCGCATCCTTCACCTTTACGTGAAAAATATTGAAATCCTTGCATTTTATCCATGGAGCTACTGCCTGTCGATTTCAATTTTCATTACAAACTGATAAAAATCTATTTAAAGTATTAAAAATTAATTAAATTTAATGAATGAATTAATATTAAAAAAAAACTGTTTTAATATCGAGTGTCATCCACTATTAGTTTAAAAAAAACTAGAGCGTATAAATAAAAAATATTTTATTAACGATTGAAAATTCGAACAAGATTATATAAAATATAGGGAGAATGTGAACAAATAGTAGAAATTGGAAAAAGTAACTTTTTATCTTAACAGTAACATTGATTACATAAAACTTGACTGATTACTTTGATGAAGCAATTAAATTAATTTCAAATTTATCACAGCAATAAAACATCACTCATTGTACCTGTCAGGAAGACTAGAAAACCACCTTGACGTTTTAGTTTCTGCTACTCTGTTAGATCGTGAAATAATCACTGAGCACATAGTTTTTAAAATTTCAGTTTTTTAAGCCCGTACAGATGTGATGGGGAAATTCCACGGAAAGTACCATTATGGTGAAACGTCTAATAATAATCTTCTCACTAACAGCTACAATCAAATGCTCATCAATCAGATGGACACCCACTTCGTTCATTATAGTGAACATTTCCAAGTCCTTTACTGAAGTGCCACACATACTTTCAGATCATGGAATAGTTCAAAGCGTTAACTTTCCAAATCTGTAAATAAATTTTACAAATTTTGCTACCCCTTGCACTGAGAAATCCGATAACAGACAGTATCTCGCATGTTGTAGGATGCAAGATTTTTTTAAAAGTTATAAACTCTTATCAAACAAGCACAACATACGTTAGAATTTTAAAATGCTTGTTTTTAAATGCTTCGCTTGCCAGTGACTCGTCTGAAATAAAAAAGTGAAACTAAGGAACGTAGTTATTCCGCGCCGAAAACAGAAAACGGAACTTATTTACTAATTTACCCACATATATGTATGCATATAATATTAGTGATTAATTTTTGGCGTTGGTTAATACATATATACCAGAAAATCAAATTTATACTTTGGACTTTCTTTTATTTGATCGATTAAAGTCAAAATTTGACACCGAATAAAAATTGTAATCGAAATTCATATACCAAATTTCATTTATTTAAGTCATTATATTTCGGTTTATCATCTTTTACATGCATACAAATTTTCAGATCGAAAGATGCTAAACTCTTTGACGGTTTGTTTCAAAATTCAAAACAAGTCTATCCTTCAGATGCTATAACAGTGTACTGTTTTACCATCTAATCTTTCCTTTTGAAAGTTATCATGCTACCATATAATCAGAGAGCCGATCTGACAGATTTTCCCTGAAAGTTTTTCGTTCAAAATTTGATAGAAATATAAAAATTTGGCTTAAAAACAACACACCAAATTCCATCCGTTTAGTTCAGAGTGTGTGTTTTTTGTCGATACGGACAAGCATAATTCCAAAAAAAGGCGTTTTCTCAGACTCAGGGATGTCTGTAACGAAGAAATTAGCCAAACATCCCGAATTTGAATGTTATGTATACTCCGCATTTGAAGGCGTAAGAAAACGAAGCATGGTTACAAAATTTATCTGAGAAGATATTTAAAATAATTTAATCATTCCAAAGATATTCTAATTTAATTTCATACAATAAATACAAAATCTTGTTCTATTTGGTATCCCTATTCAAAGTGCCCAATACGTATGTATTTCAAATCTTTTGTTTTTACTATACCCAATTAAAATATTTCCAATACCTACAGCTAGAGATTCAATGCAACTTAATTACTCCAGCTGTCCTTGCGTTTAATTTCTATGAAAAAATTCACTAATTCTGTTACAACATGAAACAATATCTTTATGGAAAAAGATTCAGGGAATTGAAAACATGTTCAGGGTCTCTAACGATGTCTTTGACTGAAAAGTGAGATCATCATCAGCAATAACAAGCTGTTTTCTTTAAACGTAGTATTTAATGAAGTCACTCAATTCATGGTAATGACAGTCATCAAACCATTGAGCGAGGACCTCTGCCATTATGGGAAACGTCATTTTCCTTTTAAGTTCTATCTTAAGCTGCAGATGTGAAAACGCCATATGTTGACTATTAAGAGATTATGCCTTCGGATAATGCCAAAGTACTGTTCCTTATTTGAAGGGCTATATATTAGGAGTTGGTTTATAGAATCTGAAATAAATACTAATATACACTTTTTAGCAATTCACAAATTTCGTGATAGATAAAAGTTATTTTAAATAATTTTAAATATTGTGTGGCCATAAACATGCGTCTAATATTAAGAGTGCATGATATTAATTAATTCATTTTTAACTTAGATTCTGAAGTTATTTTAATTATATTCACATACCGATTCGAAACAAATCGGTGGCTGTTTTTAACAGACTGCCTAAGTTTTTACGGTTCCCAAATGTTGAAGGTGATATCTGAACCTGCATGTCCTCATCCAAGTTCCTGTACCATACTAATGAGACAGTATTTGGCGCCGACCATTTTAGCGGACCGCAGATCCGTTTATTAGGCGATTCTCTAATAAAATCGATTTGCGTACTTGGAATCATCCTGTACTGAAATCGAAACCTTTCGTCGAAGATACAACTTAGAATCTGAAGAATGAAAAAATTATTTCGAGAACATATGCAAAATGATAAAATGTGATAGGGAACATAAAAAAAGTAAGAGAGTAATTCCAGCCTATATCTGGAGCTTTTGGACATTTGAATGACTGATCGTCGCAAATAATAATATGGTTACTAAGATAGTTACAAAATAACCCTGACATATTAATTAAGTCCTAGCAATACATTTGTCGCAACCTTATCTCTACACCTTTTGAGGAAGAGGTACATTAATGAATGTGCCTCTTCATTATTTATACGGTTGATGCTTTTCCATATGTTCATGATGCTCCTCTGGGTAAAGAGGGTAACAAACACTGAGTTTCCTTTGCCCTGCTTTGGCTTTCGGGTTGATTTGAATTACAGATCCGAAACAGTAGGGAATGAGAAACTAAGTTAAAATCCATCATCATCTCTTTTGTAGGAAATTTGTAGTATTAGAGTGGAGGCTACTCTTTCCGACCACAGAACATGAATACTCTTACCTAGAAAGGAAAACCTGCTTCTTATCCAGATACTTCACATTCGTGTACTCGTGATGCCTGCCCTTCATTGTAGTGGAAGGAGATAAAAATAAAGGAGCCATTCCCACTTTGCCTAAGCGTCCTGGCCTAATCTGAATGATCTAATTGCGATGAAAATTAAAACGGTGACTATGGTGAACGCATAAATGACATACCTTCACCTGCACACAGAGGTACGGGTTGAGGATAATTCAGCCTCTCGTTATTAAAGTATTCATCCGGAAAGCAAGGACTGATTACTCTAATGATACCTTCTCATTTTCATGTTTAAGTAAAAATGAAATTTTAAAATGCTCTTTATAATGAGCAATATTTATTTTTTCGCGATGAACCATGTGCAAATTGACCAAATGTTCCTGACTGAACAGAATAATCCTATTATATAACATTTTGTTTCATATTTGAATGAAACCTTCATGATTTCTTTATTTTTCAATACTTTTCAGCAAAAGAAAAAAATCAGAGCAACAATAATAAAGAAGAAGAAAAAAACTGCAGTAAAAAAATTCACTATGTAGGAAAATACAGCAGTAAATATCTGCGGGTTTGTCAAAATCAAGGACAGGAAAAAATGTCACAAATCAACATTTGTACAATTTTTATTCACAAAGATTTGTTTGTAAATCAAACATTGGATTTAAACAGTTTTATAGGGCTGTTGTGATAGCACGTTACAAAAAAAAAAATCTCTTGATAATCAGTTAAACAAATTTTTGTTTCACCCAAAATTCATCAACAGGTATGAATGAAAATTAACAGCATTTTATGAAATTTCCAGTGTTTTTAAAATAACTGGCTATGTTTTGTGACATTTTAATATATGTATTAAAACAATTCTTTCAAAATTAATATCAAAATAAATTTTTATTCCTTTCTGGAGGAATTGATGAAATTCTTGAGGTATTCATTCATGTCAAAAATATTTTCTTTGTTAGTTTTTTTCAACTTTTTCTTAAATGGGGAACAACGAAAAAGTATAGCAATTCAAACTCGAAATTTTGATGAATTTCCATGTTACAGACTTCCCTGAAGCCGAAAAAAATATTTTGGGAGTCATGGTTATCCGCCAGTGAATATAATTCAAAAATGTTTCGAATTATACCAATTCTATATCGGGATGAAATTTGCAAATGGGCTTTGCCTGGATATTTTCAATCAATTTTGAGCGAAATCTATGCCGAAGAAGTTTGTCTGCCCATCTGTTTTAGTACAAGTGCAAAGGAAAGGAGTTAAGATACATAAAATTTGGTGCGCAAGTATAGCATCTAAAATATAAACTATTATGTTTGCTGAATGTTTTTATAAAATTTGTAACCAAATGTCAAATTTGGTTATCTTTCAGTCTGTTCTTTTACAAGCATGTAAATAAAACAATAAAAAAATAATCGGTCCGTAAAAAAAATACGTAACATTTATACCCCATCTTCGGGAACTCGTATTTACCGCATATCATAAATAAATAGGTAAAAAACTTTTTTCAAAGGTAGAAAAAAAAATTGTCACGAAGTGTTACCAGTAAAAATGTATGATTCACGTCAAAGATCTGTATTTCGTAACAATTGTGGCCAATATCGTGCAAACCTTTCGTATTCTTTCTCAATATACAATGTTTCGCTCGGAAGCAGGAAAATAACATTTTTATTAGAAAGTATGTGAGATAATTTTGGGAGACTGTTCTCGTTAGATGTTTTTATAAATATGGTTTTAAACAGCTGATAGTTGCGAGCAGATACCTTTTGCTTAGAGCCAGGCTTCTCAATGAAGAAGCCCGGGTGCAAGAAGCCATTAGGGGCTGTAATTTTTTATGAAGTAAAAAAGAAACACAAACACATATTATTAGGTTGTTCGGAAAGTAATTTCGTTTTTTCCTGACAAAGGATTTAATTGCATTTTTCGCACCCAATTTCATACTTAAACCGCAAAATCATTTTATGTTTTAAGAGCTGATATAGCAAGGCTTGAGTGTGAAAAAGTGCAGCTGATTCTTCAGTTTTTGGATGGTGCCCTTTTAAATATGGAGAGCAATAAACAGCATTTTCGTCATTTTTTTCTTTTTTGCTATAAAAGATAAAAATGCTGTTCAAGCCAGAAATAAATTAGCCAATATGTGTGGAAAAGATGTGTTAACAGTACATCAGTACCAGAACTGATTTGCAAAATTTTTCCTTCAAATGAGGAGGCCAAAAACCACCTCGATCAGTTTTTTTTTACAGCAAAGACCAAAACTTTTATGAGCGTGTAATCATGTTACTACCAAAAATATGGCAAAAGGTATTAGACCAGAATGGCAATTTTATAATTTAATAAATAATTTATTCATTAAACGAAAATTTCTTTTCATTTTGACAAAAAAATACGAAATGACTTTCCGAACAACCCAATATTTATGCATGTCCATTTAATATGTGATTTTGTTTTTGCTAATCACATATTAAATGAATAATATGTGATATGCTAATAACATTATTATTCATTTGCTAATCGCATATTAAATTAGTTCAGAAAACAACACTTTGCAACTTCTTTTTCGGTACTTAATACAGCAAGCGCTCTGAATACATGTTTGACTGAAAATAATCCTTTATTAATTTTAATTTTCTGAAAGAGTGCTCGTCATATACTACTGTAATCGACCACATAAAGAAAGTTTTAACACAGTCACTATATAAATTACATTTAGAAGTAACATTTTAATTATTATTTAGTATGCATTGTAACATATCTTGGGCGTTCTTTACATCTCTTTCATTCCAAATCAAAACCCGTGGCAAACAAATTACTTGGATGGGGTTTCCATTTTCATCTTTGTTATAAAACTTTACAAAGTTGCACCTCACCTTCATTCATAAATACCCCCGTCCTAATAACCCCTCATTAACATTAGTCAATGCTCAGCCAGCCACGTGAATACTTTCAGTACGTGTAAACGCTATTATTGCTATAGAACACTATTTTAATTCTTAATCATCGTTGTTGTTCGCTCAATCGTGGGGGGTCGGTGTGGAGCACCAGCCGCAACTCGCGGATGGCTGGCAAAAAATACCCCAATCCTTCCATATAGCAATGTTAACATTTTAAACTTTGTATTTTCATTAATAACTTTTTTGCATACTTTGAAAAAAAAATTAATGAATATCTGATTATTCTTGCGAAGCGTTTGGAAAATATGTTAATAAAATATGTTTAACATAGCCATTTTAAAATATCTTGACAATATAAAATAGACATAACCAATTTATATAAACTCTTTATATAATAGTCATTATAAAATGTAGGACTCTTATAAATTGCTGATAGTTGAAATAAAAAGGTTTTGGTTCAATTTATCAAAATAATTTATCCATTTTTAGAAAGTATTAAAAATTGTAGGCGGATCTCATAATTTTGAACTATTATCATTTGATGTAATTTGAATTAGGCGTCTAAACTTCCATAATACGCTAGCAAAGAATATTTTAATTTGTTTTTGGTTTAACATGTAGCAGCATCGGTTACACAGTTGATTTGTTTTTCTTAAAATTGGATTCTCTAGCCTGTAACTTTCCTTTAGTAAGGTAGACTTTTTTCTATGAGACCTGGGTAACACCCGAATGAAGATACATTTATTAGTTCTCAGCAATGGAAGTTGACAACTTCCGCTCATTGTTTTAATTTTTTTTTCTGATTTTTGAAACATCATTTTCCTCTTAAAAATGTAAAATTCAGCATTCGCACTTATTTATGTTCCCTTCCTTCAAAACCACACAATTCATTCACAGTTGACAATCACCTTCTGTTCTTGAAAAAGCATCTCAGAGCGTCAAAAAACAGGAGCCCTAAAACTCTTCAAACGAGCTCCTCATTCCAAAGATTAATGACACGGAAATCATCGACTTTCAGATGACACAAGCACGAGATCTTGCGATCTGATACAAGCCTCGAAAAACCATCCATCTCCATTCATCCGCAATTTAGTAGCGTCCTCTAAGAGTCGCCTTTCACCAACAATGAGAGGGTGTCTGCAGAAGATGAATTCATTTCAGCACGCTTCGCTTACCACACCTTGTTGGCCAGACCACAAGGTTTGACTGGCACATAAACGCTTTTGTTTTTACCTCCCTACTGTTCAGTTACCATTCAAGTATGGTTGGTTAATTTGATTCAGGTTTTTCTAATAGTAAACAATCGACGTGTAGTAATTTTTCATAATAGCTGTTTGAAAGCACGATTACACTGGTAGGAGAATCAGAAGTGCAGTTAAATCGTGCTAGATGTGTTAGTGAGATAACCTTATTACAATGTGGGAAAGTGCTGTTGCCAGGCCGTTTAAGTTTTAATAATGTAATTAATCATTTCTGGATTTGATTGAGATACGATCATACGCCCTGTCTCTTATAAGACGGATTTTTGTTTCGTATGAATAGGGAATATATATTTTATCAGATATAAAAGAAAATCCTTTATGTTTCATTTAGTTACACTTTTTGCATTCTTGTATGAAAAGCTTATATATAATGAGAGTGTATTAAAAACAATTCGATTTCTTGATTTTGATGAATCGCCACTTTTAAACCACCACCTAAAAAACACTTTTTGAATAATGTTTATCTGTCTGTCGATTAATTACATAACTCAAAAATACATTGAACTTGCTGTAAGCAATTTAGTATGTATTTTCAACATTCAATTTGCAAGTTTCTATCTGATTTTGAATGAAATGTTTTCAAAATCTGTTTGCCTCTGTGGAAGTGAATACTATAATTTCAAAGAGCCGAGATCCAGATCAATAAAATTAAATATACTATCTTATCAAATTTTTAACAAATCCCTCTAGATATTGACCGTCTGTCGGTCTATCCGTATGCAAATAACAAGATAACTTACAAACACAAATAAATGAAATTAGACATGCAATTTTATTGATAAATTTGAAAATCTGTGTTAAATTTTAATTTTAATTAGACAAGAAACAAAATTATTAATCAGCATGTTAAAAATTGAAACTCAGTAACAGCGTTCATTTTAATTTGGGATAAAAAAGTATCATCGATAGATATTTTAAACAATTTTTAGATTCATAACTTAAAAATACATGTACTGTAGCGCTGATGCGAGCATAACAAATGTATTTATTATTGTCACATGGTATTACTGAAAAACTGAAAATTATTGTTATGATACGTATAAACTTATGAATATTTTTTAAATATTAATGAAGTTATAGAAAGATTATACAGAAACAAATATGATATCATTAAAAGGATTATTCTTTGAATTTTAAAATAGTATTAAAATAACTGTTGGGGCAATATTTTGCTTCGAAATTTTTGAAGGAAAAGTGTAAATATTTGGATCGATTTTTAATTAATAATTCAATAAAACATTTCATTTTTTTACTCAGCATGTAGTACTGTAAAAATAACTAAGATCAAATTAAATAACTCCAGCACCACTATTCTGATTATAAAATATCCAAAGGAGATTTTTTTCCATTTATACTTGTCACTATTTGCAGATAATACACCAGCCTATAAATGTACTCTGGTTCAAAATAATATTCTTAAATATTGCATTTTTTAAAATATTAATTATTGTGTTATATGTAATTTCTAACTTAATGATTCGTAGTTCATTAGGCTTTGATAAAGATGTGCAACTTAGATAAAAGATCCCAATCCAAAATCTATGAAACGTGCTTCAGATTTTATAATGCTTAGCTGTATTCTATTTCCTTTATCATACATATCTACTAGCCGAGGTGTCACAAAAACATCGCACGTGCTAAGGAAACATTGTAGCTAAATCGTGATAATCATTGGTAAAAGTTTCTAGAAAACAATATTTGGCAATTACCAGGCGTTTTTTAAAACTATTTGACGAAGTCATGGAACTTCAATAAAGAATGCAGACTAATTAACCAGTCGGAACAATACAGCGTTTATGACTGTCAGAGAACTCATTGTTGGGCATGTGAACGCATGGCTTGGGATTTCCCAGCATTCCTAAGATCTCCGACATTATGTCATATTTGAAACAAGATTTTAATTTCACAACACTTTATTGGCCTTGAAAACACACGTGTGTCTTCATGCGAAGGGTTAACGCCTTATGTGGTTAACCGCAAACACAATTTATTTTCTCTTTTTTAAGCTCATTCTGAATTTTTTCCTCTTTTAATTGATCTAAAGGTTTTTTTTTTATCTTGATATTGAAATCAAAAAGTGTAATAATTGCGTCTGACGCCTTGTCAATGTTTTAAGTTCTTATAAAAAAATTAAAGCAAAGTTGAAACCAGTTTTTTTTTCGGATGAATGCTTTTATTTTGCAGGTGTTCGATTAGATATTATTTCAAACAATACTGCATGCACTTTCTGCTCTTTTTCAAGGACATCAAAATCGTAAAACGCTGAAGAAGTTTTAAGTAAATATTTCAGGAACTATTTTGTTTTTGAAAGAAGGTCATTGAGAACAAAAGAAAGAAATGGTCGAATTAGAGCATATTATTGCGAAAATTCCTGTCTAAAACAGTTTCCGTAATTTGGAAATTACTTGCCCCAAATTAATATTGTTTTCATTTCTTTTTTATTATGAGTAAGGTCATCGTAGCCTTTATAAATTATCTTAGGTATTTTGAGGTTACAATTAACTTTTGAAGATTCTGCAGAAGATTTACACAAAACTTCCAAGTCCTTTAACTTTCAAGATCCTTTTTGCTTTTCCTGTTCTATAGCTTTTTTTAGATGATAATGGCTTTCATCCCATTAATTCTCTGTTGGGCTTAAATTTTTCGATTGTGTATATGTTTGTTGCAAAATGGCCCATTTTATAAATGATTTGAAAATCAGCATTCCATTTTTGGGACCATTTTTATGGAGTAAGATTAAAAATAATCCCAAAGATAATTTATGCATACTATAATAAATATTGTATCGTATTATTCGTAAATATTCAGTACGATTTTTTTAAATGCTACAAAAATTAATACCAAAATAAATGTTCTGCAGGGAAAAATGTTTCTCATAGGAGCAAAATATGTTGTTCCAATGTGAATGTTTGAACAGTAATAGAACTTCAAACTAAATGTTGCAATTAAATTATAGAGATTCTGTAAAAATTACTGGATTCTCTATTTATACATTTGCACTACCTATTTATATATTTCGTATGCGATGCTACTGTTATCTGTATATTTTGTTATCTTAGTGAACACTTGTCTGTTATACCTGCAATGGATTTCTATTTTCCTATAACAGAATAATCCATACGCTTCCATAATATACTACATTCGTCTTGACATATTGAACAATATGATTTATATACTCCCATACCATATTTTAATTTAATTTTAATCAATGATATTTCATTTAAATTATTATCTCTTTATATGTAAAAACTGTCTACAGGTAACAGTAACGCTTCTTTGGCATCGAGCCAACATCTTTTTTGGGGATTGACTGTCTGTTTATTTTTATGTGTATGAATAATAAGTGCAAGTAGAAATGTTTATGAAGGCACATATGTTTATGATAACACTGATATCTTATTTTTTATTGGTCAATGTATTTTTTTCTCTTAGTATATCACCAATCCAATTTTAATACTTAATTTTAACTCGAGTTTTGCTAAATATGGGAATACCAATTTCACATTTCATTTACAATTTTTTTTACATTGGAGTGTAGCAAACTTTAATGATTTGCTTGATGCAAAATGTAATGCTGCTTTCCAACATGGCTCTTAAAACGGGACGTTGAATTAACCATATCAAACTTAGCTAAGTATCATAAATACAGAATTATAATTTTAGCATCAAGACTGCATGTTATATCTTGCATACTCAATTCCATAAGTCATTGAATCATTGAATTCACAGGAATAATTCTGATTTTTTTGTCTTAGGGACGTTTAAAATAATTTATCAAAATCTCTAAAAGTTGCAATACTCTTTGCATACGAGAGAATAAAAATAGATGCAAATGGTCAACAGAAATAAATGTTTAATTTGATTACCCAATGAGAAATCGGAAGTTTGACGACAAATATATTTATCCATTGAGTATAGAAAATTTTTGGCAGTTTTCTTATGAAAAATGTAATTAGTTTCAACATATTGTTAGGTGTAGTTTTGTAGAAAGAGAAAATAAACTAATCTCTAGACTACTAAAAACTTTCAATTAATAAAAACAGATGTCTTTATTTAGACTAACAGTGATTTGAGGCAACGCAAAAGTTGTGATTTCATCTTCAAAGAATGCGAGACAAACCGCTTTATAAAACTTTTAATCTTTTTGTTCGTTCTTAAAAAGAGTGATCTCTCATCACTAATTTTTTTTCTGTCTGAGACTAGCTACTTTGGCTATCAGATTGTCTGCCCGGAGTACTGGAATTCCTAGCTGCTAAACTTCTGCTCTGAAATACAGTTATTATTTATGTAACCTCATTAATTGACAGGAATGTAAAATTTAAATTCAACGGAAGTGTGAATGAAAAAGTACGAGGCATAAAATAAAAACGGTAATAAAAGTTCTACTTCAGTGCTAATGGCCGAAAAGAAAGCGGTTTGTACTTTTTTCTGTGCGAAAGTATTATTAAACATCTAAAAATAATGATTTGAACGGAGATTCATATTTTACATCTCTCAAACTTACAAAAGAACAGTTTTGGAATTATGTAATCTGATAAAGCGATAATTCAAAACTGTTAGAGCTAAAATTCGAAATTTTGTATGTGGAATTTACGCAAAATTTGTAGACTTCTCTCAAATGTTGAACAAACTCTACTTAAGAGAGTATGTTTGCCCATGTACAAGTAAGCGCAATAATATCAAAATGTGCCGGCGTACTGGCATAAGGGTAGCGCGTCTTTCCCATGCTCTGGGGATCCTGGGTTCGAGTCTCAGTTCTAATATAGTTGTTCTATCTGTGAGATATGAGAATATGCTCTCCAGTAAAAAGTGGTTGTGCAAACGAATGAGTGATGCGTTTTGGCAAAGTCGTACTCTTAACTCCAGTTGGGCTACAAAAACAAGAGACGTACCCTATCGGCTTAAAGCTCTGTCTTCGTAACAGCGGGTTTGACCTATGACAAAGTGCTATAAGAAACAACAACTCATCAAATTGCCAAGAGAGATCTGGAAAAAAATTGAAGCATAGCCTTATCAGTAATTCATATCAAATTTTGAGTCTAATAGATCAAGGTGTTGATCATATACGGGTCTGTACTTTCGCATGTATGTTAACGTGATAACTGAAAAAGTCGAAAGATTTCGACTAATGAAAATTTTTACACAGTTTTAGCTTTTAAAGTATAAATATTTATTAAATTTTGAATTGAGTCTTTCAAAAGGTTGACCATCTGTTGGTCTATCCTTTCGCAAGCAAATAATTTTAACAGACGAAATATTATATTTGATCTGGATACTAAAATTGTAGTTGAGTGTCAAATTAGGATTTCGTTGGGACGGAAAAGGTATCTTCAGATTACGAGGGTTTACAATAGACCCAGGATACAAATTGTAATTAAGAGACACATGTAACGGTCACTTCTCTGCTTAATCGCAAAACTATTGAGGATCAATTTGTTTAACCCATCTAGGTAATAATAAGGTTTCTGACTATTAACCCAGTCCTTGGTATCTTTTTGATCCCCGTCTGATATGAACCTTGTTTCGGATAAGTGTTTCTTCAATGCTGAGAAAAGGAAATAGTCACTGGAAGCAAAATCAGGGATGCATAGGGAGTGGCTCCAGTTTTCCCACCTAAACGTTTCCAGCAATCTCTCTACCCGCTTCAAAAGAACAACATCATTTCGCCACCTGTTTCCTACTCATTGCTTCGTCCTCGTACTCTTCAATGATTTCTCTGTGAATGTCAGATTGGGGAAACATTCTTGGCCCATAGAAATCATAGCTTGCACCTCTATGTGAGACCACTCTTCTAGACGTCTTGCCATTAAAACCGTTGTTTCAAGTCTCAGTACTAACACTACCTGCTCGAACGACCATTCTAAGACAACTAACGCTATCTGTCACCACTCAGAGTAACAATATTCCTATCCACAATTTCTACTTTCCAAATACTGCTGATTGCTAACTGTTTTCTATCATCCCACGTACGAACTTGATTTTTTTCACTATAATTAACAGAAAACACTGAGAAAATCTAGAAAGAAAATATGTGCACTCATGATTTTCATGACTTTTCCTAAAGCCTAAAATTTTATGCGAAGAGAATATCTTTTTAGAGAGTATGAGAGAATGTTTCGGAAAATCTATTTATCCTGATTTATCTTAATTTTGACTTTGGCAAAGCACGTGATTAAAAAAGTTTGATAGGACACAAGGAAAGTTTGAATGTCGCCATGAAAAACACTGTTGCAAATTTTGAATTGATTAAATTTTTAAAAATATAAAAGTATGGAAAGTAAATCAGATAAATTTGCACTCTTAAAGCTTAGCAGTCTGGTTGAATCCTCGGAAACTTAATTTCCCAAATTTGTGCAAAACTTGACTGTTGAAATTTTATGGCGAGCTTTCTGTAGATGGCATCTTTATAGAAATTCCATGCATAAGGAGGTTTCTAAAAACCGTCGAAGTTCCGAAAGAAGAATCTCTTGATTCGATTTTCTTAAAATTCTTTTTTTGCCTTTGAATATAAACTTTTCAACTTTGTCCCAATCTAACTATAGAAATTATCTTAAAGAATTTTCTTGGCTTTGAGTGCTTTTGTTGCATCATGTGAAAGTTGTTTTCCGAAAATCAAACCAACTAAAAATTTTCTCAGATACATTACGGATCAAGCACGACTTTCTAGTTGAGCCTTTTGTCAATTGAAAATACTGTAATTAAAGGTATTGATTTTGAGGAAGCAATTTCAAAATCTGGGGAACAAAAGGGTTAGAAATACATATGTTTAAGTATCATGCTAAAGTACAGTTTGTTAAATAAGAGTCCGGAGAATGAAGCTTATAAAAAAAACTCATTAATTTCATTAAAATATATTATAAAGATAATGAAGTTATTTACTAGGTACCATTACTATGAAAAAAGATATCTTAAGTTGTTGATTAAACTGGCTTATGAACAAAGAAAAAGCATTTTATGTAATTTTTTCCTTCATAAGCAATTGTTTATTAAATAATTAACGTTGCGCCTGCTTTATTCAACTTAATGAATAAAAAAATCACTGCATCAACAAATTCTAATTTATACTTTGGTGAACGTGACGGCTGGAAAGTTAAAATTCTGCATCGGGTTTCATTAGACCTTTACTTTTCGAACTCTTACTTTGCCAAACGAAAGAGTACAACAGTAGCATTCAAGATATTTTTGTATCATTTTGTTTGCAAATAGTTGTTTATTTTCTTTAGTAAAGAAGGGTCATCTATTTTCCTAGAGTCAACATTATGCCTCCTAAATTTACTAACTTCCCAGTTTAAATTAAACTCTTGAAGCTGACTACCTTACTCAGATAAAGACTTCAACTATGTATTAAACCAATAAAGAAGCTTGTTGTTCCCAAACACTTTAAATAACCATTAAATTTACTCTCACCACCAAAGGATTAGATACGGAGACGCTGAGTCCTGAGATAGCAACTGTCGGCAGATAGACGCTTCATTAAAATGACGGATGGTTATGTAAATAAACTCGCGACGAGTCAAAGACCCACACGGCTGTAAAAATAAAACATTTCGGTGTAAACCGAGAACTTTCTTTGCTTCTTCTTCTTGGCTGTCTTATTTATTTTTCAACTTGAGGTCAGTCCGCTGTATCACTGCCGTCGACAGATGGACGGCCGTGTGCTCTTGAGGCTTAACAGATAGCGCCCCCTTTGACAAGCACGACGCCAATCCAGTGACCTCCACTGGCCTCACGTACTTTGGACTTTTTTTATTTTCCTGGCCTCTTCCTCGTATGCTTTATCAACTAAATGTGTTATTCGCAATTTTTGTCTGCAGATCTACTTCGAGGCAAATTAGCGTTTGGCTGAGATAGGATGGTGTTCTAATACGTAACTCAAAGATAGTTATAGCTGGTTTTGAGTCATAGCAAATTTTTTTCTTAAGCTTGGGTTCCTGTAGCAAAAATTTTCTCATTGAAACTCATTCGTTTTCCGTGTACTTCGTCAGATGTTTGCTTGCAGTTTTTTATTATATCTATTTCATAGAAGAATTTATCTCTCTGCTTTTTTATCTGTAATGATTTAAAGGTGCGTGAAGAGGTGAAGCGGATCATCAAAAAGTAACGGCTCTTTGAAGCTTTTCTCTACCGATATTTTGAATTTAATTTACATTTTTCGAATCAAAAGTCATCTACAGAATCCTAAGGAGGTCTGGCACACAATGAGTACCTGACTTTATGTTTTAACGAATTTGTTAAGCATGTGTCAAAAACACCTTTTTCTCTTACAAAAGCTCGCACCAACATTTTCAAGTACTCTTCAGCTCCAGACACCTTGAGATTCTTGGTCTTTTATTAAAGTGGATTTATAAGGTTTAATTAATAAACGTGTTGTCGTTTAAACTTTTGGGTTTTCTCCTCGTTGAGCACGCTGTAGCCACTTTGCCTTAATCATGACATCATAATCTATTAAATAAAAATGAATGTTTGTCTGTTATACGTTGCAGTTCCGCTCATCCCATTGGAATGAAATTTTGAATGCTTATTACTTGCACTTACTGGATAGTTATAGGCATAGTAAAATTAAATGATATATAAAAAATATTTTCGGATCTATTTACCGCATCTTTTAACCAAGGATTATTGTCAAAATAAATCGCCAAGGAAGCACAACAGATTGAGTAAAGATGCTAAATTCAAGTTAGACGTTAATATTTTGTAGCTATTGTATGTAAATGCAATGTAAGGCTTTCTCTGAGGTAAAAGTTTTATTAGAGATTGTGGGAGAAAATTTTAGAGGAACCAATTCTCTGAGTTTCAAATTTTATTTTAACATTTAATAAAATTTTAGCGTTTTTCGCAGTAACTCCCGAAAATATTATAGTACAAATAATTATGCTCCATCTTAGTTTTCGAAAAATTATCTTTTCAACTATATTGAAGATTTCATGGTATAAATATAGTTTTTATCTTTAATAAATTTTAAAAAAAATATTTTAATCACATTTTTTAAAAATTAAACTTGAGAATTTTGAACGAATATTAAACGAATCACGAGATACAATAAATAGTTTCTTTCATTACCATTCTGAAAGAACACCAAGCATTACAATTCTAAAAGAATACACAAAACTAATATATAAAAAAGAATATTTATTTGTAGAATAGAATAATATAAATAGAATAAATACTGTTTATGCTTCTAATTTATTCGTCCCTCAATTTCAATAAATGTATTCATTGCTAACTAGAAAATAAATATCATTCTTAATTAAACAAGATAATTATTTCAAATTCCAAATGTTATTTCCAAGATTATTTCTTCTGCGGCAGCAACGCGCCGGATACCAGCTAGTTGGCAAATAAAAAGGAAATATTAAACCTATTATGCCATGTGTTTTTTCATTCCATTACGCACCTTCAGTAAATCTAGCGATAGTAAATTTTTAATGGCCTTCTGAAAGTTTGATTACTTAAAAAAAAAGATGTTAATTAAAGCCTCTTTGATGTTGCAAGCTTCACCACTAAACTGTTTTGCCTGTCACATATGCAGAGATTTTTCGAATTTCGATAGTTGTAATCAAAAAATAAGCCATTCATAATGATTGTAATTCAGTATTAAAATTACTTCGAGTATATAGATATCAAGTAATCAGTGGACTTCTATTTGAATAAAAAAACAAAAAAGAAAATATTCCCTGAATGGTATCATCTTATTAGATAGTAGAGAAAATGAAACAGTAAAGCGATTAACAATTTGAGCACTAAACTTACTTTTGAGTATTAAATATCATATAATGCTTATTTTACAGATAAAAATTAGAAAAGTGTTTGAATATACTTGTTTCTGTTTTCATTTGCAAGGCAATTAAAAGTGAGAAGCTGAATCAAGAATACTGCTGATATAACGCGTTAACAACAACAACAAAAACATTCTATAAACAAAGCTTTAACACCTGTTGGTAATACTCTGAATTTCTTGTTGATGTTTTTTGGGTGGCATACATTCCAGATGTGGAATTTTTTTTCAATTAATTCGTTCAAATAACTTGTGAATTTTGAACCAGTTCCTATGAAGGTTGAAGGTGCAGTTCGTTGTTATTGACACACCCTTTCAGATAGGAAAAAAGGCTATCACGTAAGCAAAAACTTTTTTTAAATTAAAAATATTCAATCGCAGCAACCCAGCGATTTGTTTGTAATGTCAAGCTCGCTTGTTTGTTAACCGATATCAACAGTGAGAAGGTCAGGGATGTGGACAGCTGTTCAGCTCAGCAAGATCAACTACAAATGAACCAGGCCCAAAAGAATCTTTTGTTGTGTATGTCCCTCTAATTTCAGTATGTAGCCTTCTACCACATTTTAGAATTGTGTGATCATTAATAAATATTGTGACTAGAGTCCATGGTCTAACTTTATTGCAAGTGTGATTATTTTCAACACGTTTGTAGTAAAATATCGAATTATGCCTTTTTTTTACTTTCATACATGCGAAATTCATTGAAAGAAAATATTGAATCGTCAAAAAAAAAATACTATTTAGATCATGTTTTCTGATATGCATTTTTGAATTATGTCTATCTAGGAACACTAAAATTTAAAAATGCTTCAACCTTTTATGTACCGAATTATTTTAACAATTTTCCAACTTTATTTTTACACCAGTAGTTAAGGTTGTTTGCAGAATAATTCCAGGGAATCGAAGAAATTAATAGAAATATTTAAATTAATTTAATTAATAAATAAATATTTTTAATTTCTTCATTTAGTTTATATCAATTAATCTCTATCTGGGTTACATTCTTCTCGTGCTTTTGAATACCACCAGAAAAAATAGTTCTGATACAACGATATAAGCCAGATTTAAATGGTACTTTAAGTACCGACAGTAAATAAGGAGTTTATCTCGAGTGATAGAATTTAGTGAGTGGTCTCAGTCTAATAATCTAATTTATTGATTTTTTTGGTGCTGTTGTTGAATTTTGAACAAAAGGTTTTTACAAGAAATCTGTATATCTGTCTATACAAGTTAACACAGTAATTACAAGATACAAAGAACTAGATAAATATAATTTGGATACAATTTTAGAATCAAAAGTGCTTTTCCAAGTCATATTTTGAACCAAATTCGTTGTTGATTTTCAATCTGCACTTTCGCATGAATGTAAATGAAAATATTCAATAACGTAACATCTTAGATAAGTGAAGTTTGTCATGTGATTTAGTT
This sequence comes from Argiope trifasciata, assembly GCA_026543055.1. Taxonomy (NCBI): domain Eukaryota; kingdom Metazoa; phylum Arthropoda; class Arachnida; order Araneae; family Araneidae; genus Argiope; species Argiope trifasciata. Next base: position 1,605,445 of record JAPMOQ010013041.1, on the reverse strand, counting down.
TTTTAAAATTATACTTCAGTTTCAAATTTTGCATTCAGTCAGTTACAGAACAGGCGTCTGAAATACATATCTGGTTTTCTTCAATACTGCTTAAAACGCAAAATACTCATTTGTGGTTTTCTAAAAATGAAATTCTTAGATTTATTCAAGCTCTGTCTCTTTTTATGTATACCTTTACTCTTTTTTGAATAGTGGGCTCGAAAATTTCGAGCAGTCCACAAAAAAAGGATTTTTTTTTTTTAAGTAAAGTCGATGAATCTGTTAAGAAATAATGCAAAATTTGTCATTAGTGCCTTGTCAGGAGTAAGTATTTGAAAAAGCTGGTTATTGGAAGCAATTTTTAATTGATCAACTGTTTATTTAGAGGGAAAAAAACACAGTCTAATTCATAAGCATTTCAGTCCTGATGTGAGAAAATTTATTGCATTCTTACAGAAAAATATAGCACCCTGAACGTATTGAAAGTTCTTCGTTGCTGAAAGAGGTAAAAGTCTTTCGAAAGTGGCATTAAAAGGTCTCCGAAGAAATGCATTAGAGACGGTAACATTAGATTCTTGTTATCAAGTGATCTTTTAACCTTTCTTATCAAAAATGGATTTTTTGACGGCCCTTCTAATGTGCTATAAGTTTGTTTTTGATTTTTTTTTTTCCTTTTTTCTTGTAATTCCAAGAAAGAATTTCTCGGATAATAAGGTCGGGTAATACGTGATAGATATTTGTTGATCTACTTTTATAATTTCAAGGATAAAAGTAGTATAGGTAACCTAATAGGAATAATTTTTTCCAATAACAAGAATCTTGAGAAACCTTATAGAAAGCGAGAGCACAAATCATTTAAAATTTAGTTTCAATTAATGGAGTTTTCGATCATCCAAAATTATTACGATCTCAATTAATTCCAACAATTGAATTTTGTTGTATTCCAGGATATTATATTAGGGTTGGGGGAGAGGTACAGAAGATATTAAAAAAAATCCCAAAAATAAATAAGATATACAAAAAATCTTAAAAAGCAACAATGAAATTCATTAATATTTTAAAAGTCTAAAAACATTTTTACTATTATTTTTGATGTGTGTTTTTTTTTTCCAATTACTTAATAATAGATATGTATCATATTAGAGGCAGCACTCTATAGGTGCAATAGAATTTGGAAAAGTGAATTCTTCAGAAATTATATTCTAAAACATTAAATTTCTAGCTTTTAAATTAGTTGTTCTTTGATAAATGAAGAACCGAAGATTTTATTTCAAATTTGAATTTCTTATCGATTACAATATTTTCTTTGTATAATTCGTATAAGAAAAAATGAGAAAGGATTCAACCCATAATTTAATCATACTGAAAAATTACTCGATATTTTGCTTAAATCAGAAGATATTATTTAAAACAATAAAATTATCTTTAAGATTATCTAATAGAGTTAAACAATGTGTTATTGTCAAATAACGTGTAGTAATATATTTTTTCAGCTTGACAGCGATTACACTCATGCATTCTTACTAGTTATAAGACGAGTAAACTTCAAATCCACTTACTAGCACTAATGTTACTACGCTTAAGTAAATGTGCTAAAACTGCGTGGAACATTGTGCATGTGTTTGATTACCGATTTAAAACAGACTTTTGTGTAAGTTTAGAAATTCGAGATATTTGAAACATTTTGAGAGAATAGTCACATGGTGCTTGCTATATAAGGCTAAACTTGACTTCAAGCTCTTGCCTTGAAAGCATTAGGCAATTACTTTATATTTGTTTTTAAAAAAAGTATAATTTAAAATAACTTTTTTCGACAGGTGGGTGGATTCTTGACGGCTCTTCTATGGATACCTTTGGTTACGTCTAGCCCTCCTCGATGGCGAGCTTATACTAGCAGCAGCTACTATTACACGGACTACACATTCCCCAAACCACAGTCCAAACACAAGTTTGTTCCAGGACCTCAGTACTGCCCAGATACTGGAAGAACCATCTGCAAAGGTGTGCGCAATTATCCAGAGTAAGGAAAACGTCTTTACTTTCTTTATTAATTTAAAAGGCCCATACAAGTGTTTCATTTGTTTCACGTACGCTTAAAGCAAGCAAACATATGTGGTTCCTGTGATGACATTTAGTTAAAATTATAAAATGCCAATCATTCATAACCGTGCAATATATTATAATTTTGGTCTATTTTTGTTCAAGATAAACAATTCTATATATTTTAGAATAAATCTTAAAACTCGAATAATTCAAATACTCTCATATTGGTAGGCCATAAGATTTTATTTAAAGTTTCAAACTCATTTTCTGACCATGGGTGGAAACTATTTTATCCGTCCCATAATTGGTCTTTAAATTATCTGTAATAATCATAATCTTTCAATCATCTGTACATCTAATGTAAATCTAACTGTAATAACTGTAAATCTGGATGTAAATCTAACCCACTAATATTTCGAATCTACATTTTCTTCTTTGTTGGTAACGTTCGTTGGCATCCTAATTTAAATTAAAACGTTCTTCTTTCAAGAAATGCCATTTATAACTTTATATAAGAATAAAATTCTTTTCAATTCTAAATCTGATTTTCAGATACACTACTGACATTACAAAAATAGCTATAGAACACTTTTTTTCCTAATAGTCTGTGCAATTTTAGGATCCATTTAGGAAAGCAAATTCACTTTTACGTTTTCTAGAATAGATTTAATTTCTTGAACTATTTTTACCTTAATGAATATGAATACTAAAAAGAGGAAACACTGCAATCATCTAAAAAGCCAACTAAATTTTTTGATGAATGGCTGTCTTTTAGAATTCATTGACTCTAAAAGAACAAATTATGAATTTGAGTTCGTTGTCGGTGAATGGAACAATTCTTAAAAATGAAATGAGTTATAAAAACAAGTCTAAGCTGAAGAATGATCTTAAAATCATTGCTATTTTTTTACATGAATGCATTTAAAATTAGAGGAAATTCTGCCAAAAGGAATCCTACCTGTGAGCATGGAAATTCCAAAACGCTATGAATTAGATACATGAAATTTAGCATATACTTTTATAATTACAATTGCAAATCTGTAGAATGCAAAATTTTCACGAACACGAATTGTATCAATATTGGTATGATAAATGGTTATTATTTTTATAGGTATGGTGTATGGTATTATTTCTGTCATTTTTTAAAAAAAAATTGATAAATGATCTTGAAATCGGGAGCATCGCTAAGTGGCACTCCCGAGAGTAACAAAGTAGCTACAAAATCACATTCTGATCACGTGAAGACCAATCACTTTCTGTGTTGTGCGATAAAAATTCTTGTTCAGGATGCTCGAGGGAACGTGTGATCACATTTATCAATATAGGATCACTGTCATCAATATAGGATCTTGTCTCACTTTCTTTCGTTACGTTGCCTTCTGACATACGACCAAATAAGATGGGTCATTAGTCATTTAATTCTCATGATTGATTGAGTATGCGAGTAATAAAAATTGGCAGACTGTCTTGACATTATACCTGGAATTGCTCTTACAGTCAACTCAACGTTTTTATTGAACCAGAATCCCCGTGATTTTATCTTGCACTTCTATAATATGCAACAGCGCTATTAGACATTTAATCTTTAACCTGGGATTGATTATCCTGTTAATAAATGTTAACGAACTATTTTGATGTAATAAATGGGCTTACAGAGCTATATTTTATTTGAACCAAGAGAGTAATGTCCTCAATTTTCTCTTACATTTCTACATTGAAACGTTCTGAGTTTAACTGCATCTTATAATGAATAAGTTAGGTCTTATGTCATTAATAAATTGATCTGCAATTTATTTGCGAAAATTATGTGCTGAAATTAATCGATGCTGCGTATTTTTGAGTTTTTTGAGTAGTCATGTTGGCTTACACTTAGATAGGTAGACAGTCTAATTTCTCACATCCATAAATAATTCAAAATTTTATACAAATAAATAATTCAAAATCATATTAAATCTGTTTTCAATGATCTGACTTTCAGATCATCTAAGATGTGTTCAAGCAATCTAATCAATCTTGTCTATAAACATTATCATGTTCTAAAGAAACATCTGGTAAAAATGACAAAAATATTTTAGAATATTATTCTTATTTGCATATGTTACGTAACTATTAAATTATTCTAAAGTTTATGCAGCCCATATATATATTATTTATGGAAGTTTTTGGTGTCTATTGAACTGCTACACTATTTATAATCCTTAATTTCTATATTGATTAATATATAATATCTGAATTATATCCTATAGACTACTACTTCATATTTCCCTATCCTCTACATCTGGAAACTTCTTTATGACTAACGTTCTTTTGATCAACACATTTACTTTCTTTCGTCTGCTCTCTTTACAACGCTGCAAATTTAACTTTAACCATATAATATTTTTATTATGAGATAGCATTCTTTTACATCTTAATTGATCCTTACTTTTGCAACTCTAATAGATGTATTTGTTTAAGTATAGCCTTAGCAGTCCTATTTTTTCCCGTCTTTTTATGCTTTCCCAGATAGCACAGTCTGTTGCACTTTATTGTTCAATATTCTGCGATATTATATTATATTAAGCAATATTCTATTATCTTAAATAATATTTCGATCAATATCATACAATATTGTACAATGATTATGTGGTACTAGGGTTAGTTTCTGTTGTTGGTTTTAAAAAATAAATTACAGGTCCTGTTCAAATTCAGTCGTCTGAGTCCGTCTAATCTTTAAGCTGTCATCAATATCAAGTCACTGCCGTCTTGATATTGATGATAGCTTCAAGAAATTCTCGAAAGAATATTAATATTTAAGATATTTTAGCAAAAGTAATACTATTATAAAAGGTCTATAATGCTCAGTTCTGGAGGGAAAAAATGATTATTCATCCAGATGTTGCTGTTAGAAACAACGACAATATACATAATGAAGGAGAAGCTACATATTATGAAACTGCCTTTAGAAACAACAGAATCTGGTTTGGAAGTAATAGAAGAGCTATTTTTGGAAAAAAAAACTCACAATGTTGAACTTTGGCTAGTTAATTAATGGAAAATCTGAACCGAAATCTCCTGAGCTCATATTTCTTTGCCATAACAATGGGGAGACATCAATTCTTATTAGTCAGATTTAACGTGCATATATAAAGGATCGTTTGTGGATTCATATCAGAGTAGGATTTTTGTCTGGGCAGACTATGCAACACTATTACTGCTTGGATGATAGGGAAGTTTTTGGCTGTAGGATTTAAAAAATTATTAATTTAGTCACCAAAAATAAATTTCTAAATAAATGCTACTATATTAATTATCAAACATATAAAGAGAGTACTAATAACTGCCAGGCTCTTAGTTTTATTATAATGATACCTTACTTATTTTAATACTTTACCAATCATCTAGCTAAATGATATGACTTGATTCGTGAATGTCACAAAATCATGAGTCAATATAATAATTATATATATATATATATATATATATATATTTCACAAAGTTTATGAAACAAAAAAATTAACCTAAGATAGATAATTAATATCTTGAATAAGTTTTTTAAAAATGTATAGAAATGTAGGAAAAAATTCACAAAAATATGACCCCCATAATGTGCTCTGACTAAAGCCATTTAATACTTAAATTTTTTATTGAATCAGTGTAGCCTGGAGTTCTCCAGTCTTCAAGCTGAGACGTTAGATCAAGTCACCGCAACCTTGATTAGTTTACCATTAAATCCCAAAGAAAGTTAGGAAACTATTAAAAATACATCACTGACACATAACTCTTAGGGGTATCGCGTTTGTAATTTCTTCAGACATTGTTTAAAACAATAGCAATTTTATCTTCTTAACCCCTGAATTCTGTCCTGTATCCTTTATACTTGAAAAAAATATATATTTTTTACCAGATTCATAATTTCGACATAAGTGTGTAAGAAGACAAATGTGCTTTTTTCCGAATTATCTTTGTTTAATCAAACTTACTACATTCTCAATAACTGGCTATACGTTTTCTGAATTATTTTTTTCTATGCAAATGTTCTTACCATTTTTTTAAATGTTCTCGAGCAATTCTTCTATCTTTCTTCACCCAATACCAATTGTCCAATTATTTTTTTTATCTCGTTTGGGAAATTCTGAGTAATGAAAACTGAATAATGATGAGCACTCATTGTAATTCCAAAGCGATGCTAAGTTGTGAAACTCCTTTTCTGAAACATCAATATCTATGCATAAGATCCAACTTAAGAAGGACTCCCGAAGCTTCCTATTAATTTTTGACTTGAATCAAGTGGAGTCCCCAGCATATTAATGTGCCCGCCAAAAGTATGGTATTTGTATTGATCTAATGTTCTATTCGAACAGATGGGAAATCCACATAATTTAATCGAATCACTCAAGACAAGCGGATATAAATCAGTGAAAAATGTCGCTTTTATTTTTTTACCTTAAAAGTGGGCGTTTCTACTGAAAATGTAACGGAGTTTGTAGTTTCGAAGGTCATGACCACACCCGTAACTGCTTCTTTTATTATTTTAAAGTAGCCCAAATTTTTCGTCCGTGTTTAAACAATGTAGCTAAATTCATACTAAAACTTTAGTTTATTTTTATTTATCAAATTTAAACATGTAGTCTATTATCTAGATTTTTATCAAAAAAAGAAAGATTTGACGGAAGCAAAACTTTGTTTCTATGTACCAAGCATCAAAATAACCATGATAGAATCTGTATTATGAGCTGTAAATTGCTGCTAATGTTTTTTTCCTCGAAATAGAAACTATTGCAAATTTTTTCTCTCAAAAACTGAATTATTGCAGATTCCTCCCGAAAACTGAGCTTGTTGCCTTTTTTCCTGAAACCCAAGCTTCGATAGATCTGATGTTTTCTATCGAAAACTAAATTTTTGCAAATGTTTTCCAGAAAACTAAACTATTCTAGACGTTTCCTCCCGAAATCGAAACTGTTGCTGATGTTTACTCTCGAATAAATTATTACTGATGTTTTCTGTCAATAAGTAAACTCCTGCAGATGTTTCCTCTGGAGAATGTCATATCCTATCTTTCATGGGTGGTAGACGAATGATCTGCACCGTAATAGGAATCCTTTTGCATCCATCTCAGTCCCTAATTATGCTGTCATGGTGACCTGTTAATTGATTTTTTAATGGATGCGTTACCAGGGCATGCATTGCTCAATTAGTTTGTTTTCATTGTTTTATATATTGCACGTATTTGTACACACACGTGTTGCAAGTATATTCATCATATTTTTTACGCGCAAATTATCACTGTTTTATAATTAAGAGTAAATTTCAAGAATAAAATATTGTTGTGATACCTCGCATTATCATGCTTCGACATTTCGAACTAGTGATTCGAACATGCTTTAGGTTTGTTAACGAATTGTAAGGGCAGCGGTAGCCTGGTTGGTAGAGCGTCAGTCTCGTAACCGAAAGGTAACGAGTTCTGCCCTCGTCTCAGCCAAAGACCGCCGTGTTAGCTAATGGCAGCTGGGGTACGTTAAATATGTCGCGATTGCTAAGTCCTCCAAGTTCCTATAACAAATTATGCCTTTGAGAGGTACTGAATCAGGGATGAGTCAGTCTCTGATTTAGATCTAAATTCTGACTTGCGACGGATGAATGAGTGTATGAATGAGTTTGACCACTCCCAAAAAAGGGTTGTGTCATGTGTGTTCGAGCAAAGTCGTACTTTCACCTTAACAGTGCTCGTTAACAACGAAAGGTGCACACTCTGCCTTAATTCGAAAGAGTTCCCCACATTCGGACTTGGTATGACCTAGTGGCATTAGACCCTCCACACCACCAACCACGAATTGTGCTTATTAATAAAAATTAGGTGCTCCATGCTAATTTTATATAGAAAAAAGACAATTTAATTTAAAAAAAGTCATGATCATATGAATAGATAGATTTGAGTAATGATGAAATATTAATATGCATAATCTAATGAGAAATGCTCGAAATTAATCGAGCTTATCTTCCATATTTCAGTTAAGCAATTTGTCATAATAGGATATGCAGTGCATAATTTACGGTATAATGTTCGAAATAATCAAATCATTATTTCAATTTCAATTAGAGAATTTGACATAGTGAGAAATGGTATGCATAATTTGTTGTGAAACGGTAGATGGCAAAACCATTATTTCATCGCCAATTAGAGAATTTTCCAATGGGGAATATGGAATGTGTAATCTATGAAATGTTTCAAAATAGATATATTCATTAATTCATTGTCAGAAAGGAATATTGGACAAGTATTAAGGATTAAATGTCTTTCAGTGATCCATGGATTGAATATGATCCTTTTGCATGATATTCATTGATCGTATGCGATGAAACTGACATACTTTTATCTATATTTTTTTAATGATTGATTTTTAGTTTATTATTTTATTTGTGCTATCAGAGAAAATTTCAGCAGACTGCTTATTCTACAATAAATCATAAATTAAAACAATTAAATATCCTCGGTATTATTTAAAATTTACTTTAACACCTTTCCCCATTATTTCAAAATTTAGATTATATTACTGTTCTGTAAGCAGATGAATTCACACAGTATTAATCTATGTATTAGCAGTGAAATATCAAAAGTCTTGTTAAATTGGTAATCAACAGCACTAATGTTTCTGTATTCTTTTTCAAATCAGAAAAAAAAATAATGTGGAACCTTGGCAATTAATTACTTTAATCATTTAAAAAACAAGCCAATTAAAAAATTATTCAACATTTGAAGATTAGATATGAAAATGAATGTAATTAAAATGAAAGGCTAAGTCCATTAAGCCACAGAATAAGCATCAAATTTCAGACCTTCATCGCAAAAACCTTCGGTTCCTGAAAAAGTTAAGAATAGGACAAATTTAAAAGAAACTCATTAATGAAAATTCACAAAAAATACATCGTGGTAGATACTTTTTTAAATGGCTTGAATGGAAAACGTAATAACTTTCACAATAAACTTTTAATAGCATCTTTATTCAATGGCTTTCAAGTGAACGCCTTCCTTTGATGCCTAGAGGTGTGCAACAGGAAGTCGAAAAGCCGAATTTAGCGTGAAAGGCAAATGAAATCGCGGTCAATGACAAGAAGTCACAGACTTGAACGAGATACACTACCTACACGCTTATGGTTGGGATGGTTACACACTGACCTTGTTTGAAGAGGACTTGATGAAGACGACTTCAAGTCGTATTGGTTGAATAGAGGAGGCGTTTGGCAACTGGGATTATTTAACCTTTTGCCGGATGCGACTGATCTAATAAGCATGCTTTTCTATTCTTTTAACAGAGTGGCTCCAAATATTACTCCCGATATTAAAAAAACAAATATGAAATACAAAAGCTATCCATATCTGGTCATTCGTTATTTTTTAAAACCGCTGGAATATTCCTCTGAATTTCTCATAAATTGGTGAATTTTCAATTACATATTCAATATTATTTTGTGTATTATTCATATAATCTTAAAAGCGTAATTCTTGTAAATATATATATTTGTTTCATGTATATCTGTAACGATTTGGATCAAATTTTATGTTTAGATCTTCTGCTTTTTAAGTTTACTCATATAGGTGTATTTCCTAAAAAACCACGCTTTTAGACACAGAAAAAAAAATTTATAATAAAATATTAACTTATGGGTATACATAACTGCGTAAGCGTGTGAGAGGTGGAATAGTGATTAGTGCTGCCATGCATATCTCTCATATTATATCCCGCGTTTGCAGTTCAATTACATTTCGCTTACAACTTTAAATGAGTCACAGAGTAGAATTTTACTTACAAGTTTACACACACACACACACACACGCGACAGAGCCCTACTTGATTTTAAAGGTATTCTCATTAAGGATACAAGTTGCTAAGGAGTCTATTGGCATGCAATCCTTGACGATTTACTTTGACTATTAATCGCTACAACTTAGTTAACATATAAGCACCAGAAAATGGAAAATGCATTTTGAACAGTTTCCACCCCCGATTGAAACCAAAACTTTTCATAGAACTGCAATCGTAACCATAAAATCGCTAACCAAATTTCATATATTCAGGTTACTGTGTTTTAACACTTTCAACGCAACCTTCGAGATATCTCGTCTTTCAGATACTTCTCATTAAAGGTTTCTGTAGACTAAATTATGCCAGTTTATATAGATTGATAGATATAGATATATAGTTTATATAGATAGTTTATAGTTTATATAGATAGAACTTTTTAAGATATATCCATCAACCTATCTAAACGGGCTTAAGGGACAAATTTCAGCCAACAGAAACTGTAATTGGAAGTATCTGAAAAACAAGATATCTCGTCTGTAGCGTTGAAAAAGTTAAATTATAGCGATTACAAGCTAGTGATAAGACAGATATTTGTATTGCCATATTTGGCAAAACAAGTTTCATTTATTTAAATCAAGTGTTAATGATTCATCACATTTGCATGCATATAAAAATCAGAACAACAAGCAATTAGCTGTTCATAGATTTTGCAAAAAACGTGATCAGAATCTACACCTTAGTTGCTAATCCTGTGTGCCGAATTTTATTTATGAAATTCTACATATTAAGCATTTTTTTTGTCACTTATATTCAGAAAATCGGATGGTTAGACTTCTCTGAATAGATTTCGTTCAAAATTTAATATTAATCTACAAATTTGGTGTAAAGACCTTACTCAAAATTTCCCAGTCTAGCTCAAAATGTTTTTGAGTAAGTGTATTTACTGATCGGCATAATTTTAAAAATGTGTATTCTTTTGGACTCAGAGAAGTCTGAGATTCTTCAAACATTGAATTTGAATCCTTTGACGATTACGATATTTTCTCTTTGTATATGTCTCATATGAGAAGATGAAAGTGGTTTGGTGGTAAGTTCATAAGCCATATAACAACTTCCAGACTGGAATGTACACTTTTGTCTCGGGGTGATGTCACGTGTGCACGGACCCAATGGTCCCTAGATCGAACCTCAGGAATGGACAAAAGTGACCCTAGTACAGAACTAACAAACCCAACCTTCGTGGCGCCCTCTACCGGTAGCAAAAACTTGCCATAACGCAACCGTTCGTCACCCGCTATAACGTTTGGCGCAATAAAAACATTCATTGTCCGCCAAAAACTCTTGGCGAGATAACATCGTTCGTCTCACATCCGATTCCCTGGGGGGGGGGGGGGGGGGGTAATGTGGTGGTAAGTTCATAATCCAGAGATAAAACCGGAGTGTACACTTTTGTATAATGGTCGATTAGCATATTATTATTCTTTGAACTTGTTGTTAAACATTCTTAATTACTTGTATTAAGTGATACACCTCTCCCCCCCTTTTCCTAAAAAAGAAATACTTTTGGGGAGTTTATTTAATTTATTCTGAAAATCAATAAGGACTCGGTGAATGTTATTTAAAAAATTCTTTAATTCTAATGCCATGATTGCATTTCTAAAAAATACTCATACTGTTTCGGACTTGTATTTACTGATAACCAGCTTGTGACCGAGCTCCGCTCGGAGAAAACGGGTATCGGAGCTAACTCGAAGATTTAAATTTTCAATTGTGATTTATCAAAACAATACATGCCATAAGAAAATTTGTGAAACCATTGGTGAAAAGATAACCGGTTAAAGTGCACCATTGTAAACTATTCTAAACAAAGTTAGAGTTTGGAAAGGGAACTATTCTATACAAAGGTAAAGATTGAAGTGTGTTGAAGTTCAATATTTTTGACAAATTTATTTAGAAAAACCAAACATATATACATACATAAGAAACATATTATAAACCTATAACAGCATAAACATAAAACTTTATTAGTTCGCCATATTGGCTATAGATGGCAGCACGTTACCGCTTGAAAATTTAAGTAGCCATTATGGCGAACTAATAAAGTTTGAAAATATCCTATCTGTAACTCCGAACTGCTCGACCGTAGCGCTTCAAAACCGACGCCAATCGATTCCTCGTGGCCAAAAACCCCAGACCCCCAAGTTTACTGGAGTTTATTAATTCTGGGGCGATTTTCGACTTGGCAATCATTCCTCGTATTATAGTATTAGATATTATTATTTTAAAGTTGTATACTATTATTTTATTATTTTTCACATTTCGTGAAAATAATTTTATTTTATAAATTTTTGAAAGTTATATAGAGAAAAGCTAAAATCTGGTGCAATTATATATTAATTAAAATTTTAAAAACAATCCCACAAAATTTAATAGTTTTAGCTTAAAAATATTTGTACCGAATTTGGTAGTTCTTGGTCAAACGAAATAGCTGTGAAGCACCAACACACACACATTCTTCTTTATTTTTAATTGATACAGAAAAACACGCAATAAAATTAATCTCAATTATAAACTTTAAAAATCTTTCTACGAGTCTATGATTTCTGTATTTTGTTTCATTCCAGTGAGCACATTTATCAGTTGGTGAGTAGTACTAAAGCCAGACGATTCAACTTCACTACTGTGTTTGTGGACGAACGTGATGGAGATGTGGAACCGAACAATGAACTTCTGCCCGAAGGTCCTCCGAAAGTTCAGCATGATGGATATGTAGTGTACCAAACTGCGGTACATTACGATTACCATCTGCCCAGCGCGTCTGTCCCTTGGAGGTATGCAGCTGCACCAGCTGCAACGACGATCAACACTCAGACGATACATAGACGGAGAAGGTAATGTATAATTGAAAAGTGTACAGAATTTTGCCCCTGGAATAAATGTGACAAACTTTCAGCATAGGAATATAGGAGTAAGATTAAGTTAGAACCCTGCATTTCATGAGTAATATATCATTCGCATTTTTTACTAATCTCGTTTTTGTTTTACAATAATTAAAGTACCTTATTCGAATTTTATTCAAAATTGATTTCTAGACCAATGATTAATTAAATCGAAAAAAAATAATATTTAAATTTGGAAAATGAAACCTTCACTCGAAATTTTCTAAATTTGTTTTTTGAGTTTATAATTTTTGATTTAGATGTGCAAAATGATCTTATTACTTATTGTTATCATAAGTATGAAATATTATAAATTTTTGATGCAATTAGAAGTAAATTTTGATTCAAGTGGGAGCTTTTTAATTTTAAAAGTACAACATTTTGCGTAACGTTTAATCGCTCATTGGCATGTTTCAAAATAGATTTTATAAGAGTTTCAGTTTATTTTTGGAGTATCGAGAGAGTAAGTTCTATTTTCAAATTTTTTCCTGAAAATACTGCACTTTTAATTAAACGGATGTGCTTTCACTTTTTTGAATCATGGAGATACAATTGAAATCATTTGTATCAACTGCACATTGAGCGTTCAAAATGTTTATAAAAATTAAATATCCCGCCTCGTATGTATTACATTCTGTTACTTAATCTTTTAATGTGGTTAATATTGTTAATTACTAAACCTATTAAAATACACAGATAAATTTTATGAAGTTTACGTATATGATTCGATTGTTAGAAACTGGGTTCGATGTTTAAAAAATGTCATACAGAAGAAAAAAGCAAGGAGCGGTCCTTGATTAATGATGATTTGCTTAAAGAGAGAACGGAGTACCAAAGATTTCCCATTACGCCATTCTAAATGCATTTTTCTCTAATTTCCCATTCATTTCATCATCGCAGGCGGCATCTTTCAACTACCAAATCATATAATAGCTTATGCCCTACTTAGATAATTGCTTCAACAACGAGCTGGTAACTGTGTTGAAAAATAACCCAATCGATGTATTTCATTATGCAATAAAAGTTTTTTTCTTAAAATTATTTCCTTTTTTTTTTTTGTAATTGTTTGACTGAATTTAGATTTTGAATAATTCTCGTAGATTAATTAAAAGAATACCCGGCATTTTCTTCCCAACATATTGTTGGATATAGAGGACAAGAATCATTGTTATGTGAATATCGATGTTTCGTTAGTACAATTTTATAGTTAAATACTGTTTATATTTTAATAAAATAGCTTATAAATTAAAAGTAAATAATTTTCTTTGATTTTCTTTTACAGTATGATATATTTTGCATCCTTCTGTGGCCTTTTCAACATCGTCTATAAGTTTTTAAAAACTGAGAAGGAGAAATTCTAAAATATTCCAAGAGAAATATAAGAACTTTTCCGACCATAGATTAACAGTCAAATTTCATCGTGAAAGAAGCATTTATTTAAATACATTTCATTGATATGCAAACATAGTTAGCCAATCAAAGCACTTTACGTTTGTTGCGCAAACATAGTAAAGCAATTAAAATGCTCTATGTTTATGATGAAAGAATTGTTTAAAATATTTATTTTTAAAATAGTTTTATTTTGTTCCCCTAAGTTGATTGGCAGATCTAAATACTTTTAATATGATATGCAGGCAGCTTCTCGCCAAAGGCATCTAGTATTTTAATATAATATAAAAATCCCGTTTACGTTACTCATTCATTATAATTTAAAACCTTTAATTATAAATATTTTGTTCGGAATTCATTGATTGAAAGATGCTTTTCTGATAGCGCATTTCTTTTAATGTATGTAGCATAAAATTCAAAACGTGAAAGATCTTATGCAAATTATTTCCTTAGTAGAAACCATTGATAGAATTATTAGCTACAGTACAAAAAGTTTATTCGCTTCTAATGATTTTTATTATTACCACCACAGACCCATTATTCGACGTCAGTTAGAAAACGTTGAAAAGCCGGTGTGTTCGGCCAAGACTCGCTACGTGCCTCCTCAAGCAGCACTCAACGACAACTCTGAATGGAAATACATTGTGAATGTCCAGAATAAAGACGTCCGATTCCGACAGATCATAAGAGTGGATGTCTGCGAGTAAGTACATTTTATTTCCGAGTTTCAAACAACATATATATAATGTTTCAAAATACTGGTACGGAAAACTCCGTTTAATGTATTAAAGTCCAACAACGACGCTTTATTCTACAAGTATACATGGAATTAAGGTAGTAGTGGAAGGTTCTAACCAGTTAAGATCCTCAAGATTTAGTGATCGCTTATAGTCCTGTGGTCATGTTATCACCACCACAGACCCATTATCCTACAACTACGCTTTATTCTGCAAGTATACATGGAATTAAGGTGGTAGTGGAAGGTTGTAGCCAGTTAAGATCCTCAAGATTGAGTTATCGCTTTTAGTCCTGTGGTCATGTTATCACTACCACAGACCCATTATCCAACAACGACGTCTTATTCTACAAGTATACATGGAATTAAGGTGGTAGTGGAAGGTTGTAACCAGTTAAGATCCTCAAGATTGAGTGATCGCTTATAGTCAGTCCTGTGGTCATGTTATCACCACCACAGACCCATTATCCAACAATGACGCTTTATTCTGCAAGTATACATGGAATTAAGGTGGTAGTGGAAGGTTGTAACCAGTTAAGATCCTCAAGATTGAGTGATCTCTTTTAGTCCTGTGGTCATGTTATCACCACCACAGACCCATTATCCAACAACGACGTCTTATTCTACAAGTATACATGGAATTAAGGTGGTAGTGGAAGGTTGTAACCAGTTAAGATCCTCAAGATTGAGTGATCGCTTTTACCCCTGTGGTCGTGTTGTCTGGCTACGAACCATAAGATCGCGAGATGGATTCTACCTATTGCCAATAGCT
Organism: Argiope trifasciata; assembly: GCA_026543055.1. Lineage (NCBI taxonomy): Eukaryota > Metazoa > Arthropoda > Arachnida > Araneae > Araneidae > Argiope > Argiope trifasciata. Next base: position 1,589,803 of record JAPMOQ010013041.1, on the reverse strand, counting down.
ACAAGGTACTATTGAAATGTTCACAAAAATATAAGCATCAGCAAACAGCAGTATACAAGCAGCAAATCATTGCTAAATTATTACAATAACACGAATCGCGAAGAAAGCATTGGTTGGAAGTCAACATTTCAAGGAGAGACTTCATTGGATATTTAGCTTCAGAACTCGTTCGTGTATTACTACAATTCTGTCTATAGGGTTTTTGACAGAAGAAGGAGGCTTTTAGAAGAATTTTATTTATTCACTCCTAATCGAAATATCGTTAAAAAAAATCTAGTAATTTTGGAAATATTCGTTTTTGTCACCAAACTCGCCAAATTCGTCACTAAGGCCTGCGGTCATTAATGTAACATTTATCCAACATCTGTAAGAGTAATCTATAAAACTGTATTTCGTTCTTGAAACTAACTGTGCACTGAAGTAATATACAAATTCGTAAAACAATTCATATTACGAATATCTAATTTACAGTTTTCTTGATATTTCACATTATGATACACGAGGGAATTTTTATGATTAATTAGATAGAGTATTCTCACCAAAAATTTCTAATATATTTCTTAACAAAACTGCTATTTTTATCTTTTTTCCAGCAGAAAAATTGCGTCCTTTGTGTAAAACCGTGCAACCCATTCATATTTAGATATTTTATTACTCTTAAAATCAGACACCGGGATCGAGGTGGAAGGTTAAGATAATAGGAAAAAGTATATCCCCCTTTTCAAACACAGTAAAAGCTTCTTATTCGCGCTTCCTTCATTCGCGTTTTCATTATTCGTGGATTAAAAAAATGCTTCCCAATTCCTATATTCGCAGCTAAAAATTACTTTATTCGCGAATCTAATAAGTACATACATAATAATAAAAGGATTCCAATAGGTTTGCAACCCAATATCCTTTGTAAATGCCGTCAAATGGACTGATAAAAAAAAGTAAAATAGATCTTGTTACAACTTTGTCTAAAGTGTGTTGTTAAAAGCAAACTGCAAACATAGCCGAAGTCGGGAAAGGAATAGGACGAGATGGCTTCGAACAGATAGAATCAAGTGGCATTCAGAAATTGCTTGAATCGCAAGATAAAGATCTGTCTGAAACCGACTTGGAGGAAATATTAAATTCACAGCCCATTGAAGAAGAGGCTTCAACAAGCACTGGAAACGTGACATTTCATTTGAAAAATCTTAGTGATGAACGTTGATCCGCCTATGGAACGAAGTCTTATTTTTAAGAGGCAAATTGCTAATGCGACTGCTGAGTAGCAGTCTGAATGGAAGGAGCTTTTAAAAACTGCCAAGCAAGAGATAATTACAAAATTCTTCCAACCATTGCCTAAGCCTTAAGATAATTAATTAAAATGTTCAAAAACTTCAATTAAATTGATTTTTTTATGTATTTGTTTTTTTTTTAAATTTTGTCAGCTAAGAACGTATCCCCTATAATCCCATGCAAATTACCATTCCGTATTCATGGTTTCTGTATTCGCGGCATATTTAGGGAACATATACCCAGCGAATAAAGAGCTTTTACTGTATTATGCACCTTAGATCTACTCCTGGCATGAACCGGAAGCTTGCAGAGGAGTGCACAAACTCTGACATCGTCCTCTTCATCCAACCACGGTTCATAATTGCAGGATTTATTCAAAATAATTTTCAAGCTGCTTTTGAAACGTTGATTAAATATAGCGAAACTGAACATTATAAATTTCAGGTATCCGAACACGTTAGGTGATCGTTTTTGAGAAAATAATGATATAAACATACTTTAACCATATTTCTGAGTTTGTACAAAATTAGCAATAGGATGTCAGTATTTGAAATACTTAAAACTTTTTAAAAATTGGCATTTAATAGCACAAATTTAAGCAAATTCTTATAAAACTTCAAATTGGCTACACCGAAAACTATTATTCTCATCAAAACAAAAGTATACCAAAATAAACTGCATAGTTTTCTCTAGGAAATGAATTACAATTGCATGGTTCTGATTATAAATAAACATTTTACACCCAATCAAATATTTATCATGAAATTTTTAGTAAAATTATGACATTATTATTCAAACAATAGGCTGTAACGTAAAACTATTCACTCTATATAAATTCTTTAAATTCATTCCCTTGGAAATTGTATAAAGACAAAGTCTCTCAAATTTCATAGTAATATGATAATAATATTTTGAGTTATTTAATTTGAAGTGAGCAACAAATGAATAAAAATCAGTTTTGAGAAAAATGTATTTAAAGTATTCAATAACTTGTTTTAATAATAAATTATGGGCGTACATACTTAAAATTCACCATATTTATAGCTTATACCCTCTTCCGCCTCATATTTGAATAATTTTCCTTTTTTAATCATTTAAATTTTTTCTGTCATTTTTTGCATTTGGAAGTGAATACTGCATAGATTCATTTTTTTCTATCTTTATAGAGCTCAACAAACGCTTTAACTTAACTTACACTAGGATACACTCAAACAATCTTAAGAATATTTAGTTATTCTGTAAAACCTTCGTTAAAATGTGTTACAAACATAAATACCCCTAATCTGAGGATTTAGAACTCAACAAAGATATGTTTAGGTATAAATTTTCTCAAAACACTGTTAAAACACCTATTGACAATTTGTGCTTTTCTGTGCAAAGCATTTTTCATGTTAAAAAATAAATTTCTATTCATATAAATTTTTAGCATGTTTTCGGCATTTCCGGTTATTTAAATGTCCCCTTCCGGTTTACTGTTCATTACGAAAATATTAATTTCTTGACTTCTAATTAACGTAGAGACAAAAATAAAACTGTTTTGGATAACTCAAAGACTGGTCTATCCAATAAAAGAATTTTTGGCAAATGTCATTTTTTGCGAAAATCGACCTTTTCAACGTTCAAACCTTAATTTTTAAGTTAAATATATTGAATAAATCGATTTCGATCATCTATTCCGAAACATCATGGCAGGATATTTTTTAGAGACTTGATTCGTCTCTCTTATCTTCTCCTTTCATTGCATAAGCTATTGGACATCGTGTAATTTATTTAAAACATATTCGTCTGTCTATGTGTTCTATTTGTTCTTTTACCTATCTATCTGTTTTACAGCAACTCTTTATGATATTAGTTTTGTTTTCAATAATTGATTTTCATATCGGATATCAAATAGTTTACATTTATATACAGACCTAAAAACTGTAACTTTATATTTGAAGTAACTAAGAAAGCTAAATAATTAGTCTTTCAGCTCCAACTTTTAATCAGAATTCGCTACTTGAAATTCGTTTATGAAAACTCATGATCCCTGATATATCATGATTGATCGCCCGCCTCTTTTCATTATCAAGATAAATCTCTTAAGCATTAATATGTCATACGTTAGGTTAGGTTAATTTGGGTTTTTTGGCACAAGGACCATTCTTGGCCATACTGCACCATTTTTATGGTAAAAGGTAAAAATAGTTAATGTTTGAAACTTTATATAAAATTTTATTTTCATGTAAAATTAATGTAACCAAGCTAAAACAGACGAACACAAAAAAAGACATCTTTGAATTAAAAGACAAACAAGATAGAAATTGTTTAAGTCAAATACATGGTAAAAGGTGTATAGCAGTTAAAAATTTAAATATGTTTGGATGATAATTCTTTCCCAACAGTTCTGGGAGAGTTACACTTGAAGAGTAAAAAAATTGGTGGCGATGAGTCAAAAGCTGGGCACTCAATCAAAATATGACTAACTGTCAATTCGGTGTGGCATGAAGAACACATAAGCCCCCTTTCTCCGAATAGTAGGTACTTGTGGGTAATCCGAGTATGTCCAACACGTAGGCGAGATAATAATATGTTATACATTCTCTTCCATATAAAAAAAAACTACAACTGAATTTTCTGTCAACAACTACAATACCGATTTCACCAATATTTATTTCAATTGAAAGTCCATGACCCTTTTATAAATTCATCATCTCCTATACCCCATTGTTCATATTTTCGAAAAATATCGCTCAAAAAGATTTTTCACAACCATGACCCTCTATAACTTAACTAATTTCTCTATTTTATTTTCATGATTCACCATTCATAAAGTTCCATTCTTAAAATACATAATTTAAACAATATTTTCATTTGTTGTGTTAAGATGTGACTTATCAAATTTTCTAACATTATTAAATTGATGATATAATGTTCAGACGAGCAGCTGGAAAGTTCCAAGTCACCTTCAAAAAATTCACATTGGCTTGAGAGAAGTACTTGCAGAAAAAATTATTTTCCTGACTGTTGTATCGCATCATTGAAGACTCATAGCTTTCACTCTTGCGCACTATCGAACCTAATGATAACTTTGTAACAAGCAGCTGACCAAGAAATGAAGGTCAAATAAACATTAAGAGAACATACAGGGTGTGTCACACTCTTAATAGGTTTAGAAGGAAAAAAATATCACAAACTTGATATTCGACAAGTTGAAATTTAAAAAAGCATTTAATGCGAATAGCGTCTATTAATCCATGACGTAGTTGGAATTTTTTTCTTTCTTAATAGATTTAATTTCAAATATTGATTGAAATAAAATTGATTGTAACTTGAGATGGCCGAATATTTATTCATTTATAACTAATGTTGAACCGCATTCTCTCAAAAGATAATAAAATTTTAATAATGTGGTGTACACTGGTACATATGTTATGCACCATATGTTAACTATGTGTTAAATTCTGCTCCATTGAATACCAGTAAGGTTGTACAGTGTTTTTGTGTTTAGTAAGCTATATTGTGTGAAAGAGCAAGAATTCTTAAATATCGATTGCATTGCTTACATATGTGTGGTAAGTTCATAAATGAGATAACAAATTCCGGACACGAATGTACACTTTTATTTCATGGTTATTTTATAAGGCTATGAACCTCAACTTTGCGAGTTCGAACTTCTAACATTGTACACATATGCGCAATCAGAATGTACAAATAGATTGTTACAAGTTCACATATTTAAATAAAACATGTCTACATTAATAAATAAAGATGAATGTACGTGCATATTAAGGCTTTTCAAGTCAGACCATTTGACCTGTAGCTACAATATTCGCACATACATATATACTTTGGATGATAGAAAAATGCAACTCTAGGCAAATTTTTATAAATTTTTTTATTATAATTTTAATAAATAAAAAAATTAGGCGAGATGCTCCTCGAAAATTGCCAGTAATATCATTACATAAAACTGATTTTTTGCGTTATTTTGAAATTTTAAAAATTATGTTTCCAAAAAGCTAATTTAACTGGGGTGAAAAAAAATTCTAAATTTCGGCTTTATCTTAAAAACATATTTTATATAATAATCAACAAAAAATACAGTGATTCCCTGAGATTCAAATCTTTTTCCTTGTTTAATCAAATATTTAATTGCGTGATTTTCTGCCATTGCTCAAATCAAGGTTAGAAGGGTCATGTTTAATATTTGTGTAATATTCTTGAGGACTATGAAAGCAAGGTTACAATATCATGAAAATTAGAAGGTAACTTCTCCTGAAAAGTACATTTTTAATAGCATTAGGATTTCATGGAATTTGACTTTATTAAAATATTTCATATATTTAATTACAAAACATATATAAGGCTATTAAAATGACACGGCTTTGATATCTGCCATAGTTTGATACTTCAAAACATTTTCGTGGTTAAATCATTTTTAGGAGATTTAATTGAAAGTAAACACCACTATTATTCTTGACAAATCAGTTGGTCATCAAAGGCGATTAAATAAAATAATCAAAAATATTTATATATATTCAGTACATTAAGCATTGGATAATTACATTCATGCATTTTTGTGCAATACATAGCAGTATAAAAGCGCACACTAAATAAAACATTTTCTTAAGGTTTAACAAAATAAATATTATTATATACTAGCCACCTTTGGCGACCAGCTGGTTCGCCATGAGTAATGAGTTCTAAAATTTTCAATCAAATCACATATTCATTAGCCTTGAAGTAACTCCGGGCATTGATTGGCCAGAAATGAATATTTTCTTTAAGATGATGGACTGAAAGTTCTAAAAGAACGCGTTTTCCTAATAATATTCTTTAATTTTATAATTCGGTCAGTTTTAATGACTGATTTAGAAGACTGATTGAAGTAGAAACTTTTATTTAAAATATTAATAAAAATATTTTGTAAAATATGGCTCACAGAGCAAAGTATTAAGAAATCTCAAACTCATTATTCATAAATGCATTATTTGACTCAAACTACATAAAATGTAATTATTTACTTCATTTAGATCAAATTAATAGTATTAAACAATATATATGCCTATTAATAATATTTTACAAATTGGCCATTGGAAAGGAATTTGAATGTATATCCTGTATAAATTCAATCCTGTATAACTAAAGATAATTTATTCAATTAATGATTTAAATATTGCAAACGATCATAGAATCCTTTGCTTTGCATTCTTTAAAGAAAATATCACATTTTATATTTATTTTTTTATCCAGTCACGTGCTAAAAGTTGCATTTCTTCAGATTTAATTTGCGATGATAGTTTTTTTTTTATTTGAACATCCCTCAAAATGATGGCAACACGGTGATAAAACCTAATTTTTTCCCTTTGGATTTGCAGATTTTATAGAAACCTTAGCTTTGCATTTATTTTTTAGAAACTATCACATTTTATGATTAAAAAAAATATTGAATTAATGATACAGATATTGCAAACGATAATAGAAATATGCCATTAAGTCGGGATTCCAATGCATACCTGTTTAAATTCAATCAGATTTACAGTAAAGAAGATTTATTGAATTAATTATTTAGATATTGCAAACGATCATAGACTTCTTTGCTTTGCATTTATTTTTTTAGAAAATATCACATTTTATATTTCTTTTATTTTATCCAGTCACGTGCTAAAAGTTGCTTTTCTTTAGATTTATTTTACGATGATAATTTTTTTTATTCGAACTTTTATTTTATCCAGTCACTTGCTAAAAACATGGTTAAAATATTTCTTTAAAAATTCGTTAAAAATAGAAGCTTGCATTATAAATTTTAAAAATCTGATACCATTAGAAAGCTAATTTTTTTATCTTTAAATTGATATAAAAATCATGTTTGTGCAATAATATTTTCGGAAGTTATAGCGGAAAAACGTCGAAATTTCGCTTAAATTTCAATTAATTCAAATTCTAATTAAAAATTCGAAAAAAGGGCTCCGAGGTGCACATTCCCGACCTCCAAGGTATACATGTACCAAATTTGGTAGCTGTAGGTCCGACTGTCTCGCCTGTAGAGCGCCAACACACACACATTGAGCTTTATTATAAGTATAGATAGCAAACTAGTTAGTTTGTCATTATTGTACCAAAATGTGTGACGTACTTATTGAATCAAAAATCCTTTAAATCAAAGAATTTATTTTTAGTGTTTATTTCCGAATCATGCGTAAGATATATATATATATATATATATATATATATATATATATATATATATA
>JAPMOQ010013041.1:1554328-1582294 GCA_026543055.1 Argiope trifasciata | reverse complement strand
ATATATATATATATATATATATATATATATATATATATATATATATAATTTCAAATATATTTTATATAAGATAGTGATAAATACAAACGATTCTAAATTGAAATTTATTCACCCATTCAAAAAAAAAATAATTAATCAATATCTCCTTTTTTACCTTGAAGAATCTCGCATACAAACCCTTCCCAAAATAGCTAAATTGATTATATACAGGTGCATATGATTAATTAAAACGGAAACAATATTCAATAATCAATCAATGAGAAACGATTTAAATTCTACTTTTAAAGATTCTGTAGAACATTCTTCAATGCATAAGAAACGCTTATAATGAAAAAAAGAATCATTAAACAATGAATTATTCGATAGCCTTCAAAAAATGTTGCACTGTATTGTTCTAATTCTTTTTTTTTTTTCGTTTTTCGAAAGGCATAATTAATTTTTATATTCTTTTAATAAGTCACGAAGGCGTTAATCAAAATGTGGAATAGCGTTCAGCATTCCTTTATTTTTTTTACGCTCTTTACAAGAACATAAAATTAAAAGAATTCTTAATCGAAATCGGATAAGGTAAAGTGAAACAGTAGAAATAATTATCGGATACGCTAATCTGTTAATTACGGAAGCCATAAATTATAAACCGTGATCATTATTCTGAGAATAGAAAAGTGACCTTGCCACTTTAATATTCTATTCACCCGAACCAAGGTGCAGAAAAATTCTCAAGCTTCCACTTTCACGAATAATAAAAAGGGTCAAAGTTTACTTAGCTCTTATTCGAGTAGGCGTGGCTTATCAACTATAGGTTATGTTCTTTTTATTTATTCGGTTGCTGCATTAATTTTCTGATCGTGTGTTTATGTTCGTGAGTTGTTATAAAATGTGTTCGCTTCAGTACATTAAACTCTAAATGTTCGCTTCTCTTGCATCTATCTTTATATATAAAACACGGACGAACGTGGTATAGAAATCGCTCTTACTACTTGTTACGGAATGATAAAGATTGGGATATAAACATATCGTTGTACGAAAATTTCAGCTAACTATTTGATTCAGAGTTTTTGCAGCTACACTTAATGCAACACTTCGTTAATTAAATAAAATTATTAAATTATGAATGCTACTCACCGTGTGAAATATTTCTCTCAATCAGAAGATGCAAAAGAAATTAAGAAATAAATTTTAATCAGACAGTTTAATAATTGAGAGGTAAAGTAGACTTAACTGTCATTATGGATACGCTTAAAATACTAGGTGATCCAAAAGCCAGGACGAACTTTAAAAATGGATCATTGGAAAACGAATAAAGATAAAAAGATGCGGTTTGCACTTAACGGATGGGAAAGAAGCCGGGTTTTGTGTGACACCGAAACAAAAATAGTTCTGTTGGCAACCCACAGGTGGCGCTATAGTTTTTTTTTATTTCAACGAAAGATGATTTACAAATGAAAAATGTTGATAACTTTCAAGTTAGCTTAGTCACAGTTAATTAGTTAAATGTTCCATGTGCTATCCATCATTCAGAAGTACAGCTGTGAGACGAGTCACCACACATTTTGGCGGACGGGATCTTTCTGTGCTGCTAGTGATGCCGATTGGTCACTGTACACTTTCGACTTCAAGAATCTCCACAGCCAAAAGTCTCAGGGTGTCACATCGGGAGATCGTGATTAGAGTATCGACTGATAATGTGATCCCCCCTAAATGTTGACATGCAAAGCAATATTAGGTAACGCTCCATCTTGCATAAAGGTGACTGTTTGAAGTATATGTGGTGCTTGCAGTTCAGGAATAATGTTGTTCTGTAACAGTTTTGCATATCTCTGATCAATGACAGAAACTGTTTTGGAACTGTTCGTGTGACTTCCTCAAAAAAAATTAACTAATTATGAAACCGGCAGTGAGGCCACACCATATTGCCACTTTAGGCTGTTGCAAGCGTTCCTCAACAAGTGCATGTGGATTATATGTGGTCCACACTCGATAATTGTGGGTGTCGACAACACCAGCCGATTCCTCTGTCCAAAGCACAGTGGAAAGCCAGTAGTGCTGATCTTTTATCTTATTGAATACCAAATTCTCAAAATCTTGGCGTGAGTCGAAGTCAGGAAGTTTCAGTTCTTGGTTATGTTGTAACTTGTAGGGACACCGTTTCAGAACTATTTGCAGTGCTCTCCAGACTCTTTCGTACGACACTCCTGTCTACCATGAAACTTCTCAAGCACTGCACTCCCTTTGTGCAGAAACCACCGACATGGATTGCACAGTCTACTCCACTATCGTGGCAACAGCAGCGACTGCTAATGAGTGTCCACTTCTTGGACGTGACGCCAAAGTACCTGTAGCTTCAAATTTTTTCATCATTTTATTCAATGCAGATAACATTGTTGGTACTTTGCTATCTTGCATACCTTTCATATAGCGATGTGCTTGCAATGCAGCAATGGCATTTACCGAATTCTTACAATACAATTTAACTAAGAGCGCTTTCTAGACTATGGACAGCATTTCGATGCATATAAGCTTCAACTATCATTACCTGCAGAGAAGGGTTGACGGGGCGCCTAGCCCCGGCAGGGGCTTATCCCCGATCTGGTAAATTGAGATGGACATGGCGGACCCTAAATTTTCGTGATGCGTACTTCATGTGTTATAGGTAACTATTATTACCTCCTTTTTTATATCGGTTGTTGCTTTGCATATCCTACATCAGAAATCCAACAACGCCATCTTTCGGTAGCCAACAGAATTATTTTTGTTTCTTTGCCACACAAAAACTGGTTTCTTTACCATCCGTTTAGTGCAAACCGCATATTTTTATCTTCATTCATTTTTGAATAATTAATTTTTAAAATTCGTCTTGACTTTTGGATCACCTGGTAGATCACGTAAAATAGATTATTTCAAAACTATTTATTTCCTAAAAATGGTTTTGCATTATCTTAAAACTCAATGTTATCAATTTTCTTTTTTGTAAATTTTTTTTCTTTATTTTTAATAAAATCTTCAAGTTTAATTTACAGTGCCACGGTACTTTTAATGTTAGGTTAGGTTTAAAAAAAAACAGCTTTTTAAAAGTAATGCTCACTTTAGTTGCTTTTTTAATTTTATGAAATTCACACTCATCCATTAAAATATTTAATCACATGCTTTTGCTAAAGTTAAAAATATGATAGAAGATAACTTTTTTTTTCTGTAATTCCGAAAGAGAAAAATAAAAGAAAGTCATGTGATTAAAAGTTTTACGAAATAATAGGAACGGTTCGAACTTCAAGACAACAATATTACCTATTGTTGTAATTTATATAAATTAAATGGCAAAATACTGAAAAAATTGTTATATTCTTACTTCATTGAAAGCATATATTTTTAAAATTTCTATATGATATAAAAGCAACATTTCTGCAATAATATTTTCGGAAGCTATCGAGGTAAAGTCTCAACATTACTTAGTTTAATTTTTAATTAATTAAAATTTTTAATAATCGATCCAAGTTGTACATACTCTCCCATTAAGGTATACATGCACCAAATTTGGTATCTATTGTCAAACGGTGTGGTCTGTTTTACGCCAATACATACATTCATCTTTATTATTAGAAGAGTTAGAGTTTATTTCAAACAAATACTTAATTACTCTTCCAATAGATCAGAAATATCGATATTGCCCTTAGGAGCTTTCTAAAAAAGTTTTGCTACTATTTTCTGATAGATAACATTCAGAAACATGTTTTTAATTGGGAAATATTTTTTCTAAAGTTCAGCCGAATTGTATTTTTGGGATATATTCTGCTGTCTGCGAATGTTTCACATATATTTCCTCACTCAGCTTCTAAATGGAAAATAAAACATCCGCTCACCGAGATGGGGATGTTTCATTTTATCTTTGGATTCTGAAAATGTTGCTTTGGCGTAGGTGTTGGCGTAATTGTGCCAATTTGTGGGTTGAATTCCGACAAGGACTGAACATGCGAGCTTCCGATTTGTAGCCGAGTAACTTATAGACTATACAAAAGTGACCACTCATGTTTAATGGCAGTTACTGACTTATTAAGATGTTACCACAGTTATTGTATATTATTTTTCCTTCGACTTTGACTTGTGTGACGAGGAGAGGGGGACCAAAAATAATACAGATTATGTTTTGATTAAAAAACAATGAGATAATCCATTAAATCATAAATTTTTGTTATAAGAATCGATATTCAAATGATAAAAATTCCAACAAAATCCATTATATATATATATATATATATATATATATATATATATATATATATATATAGGTGGTCACTTTTATATAGTGGATAAGTTACTCAGCTGCAAGTCGGAAGATCGCAAGTTCGATCTTTGGTGGAATTCAATCTACACATTGGCACAGTTCAGCCAACACTTCGCCAAATATACATAATTAGTCCCATTGGTGTGAGGCCTATTCTCTAGAAACAGTAGTTTTCAATACTTTCAAACTACTTATATATGGAAGTGGGGGTGGTCTTAAAATTAAACCCTATTCCCCTAAAGATCTTCCGTGAATATGGGATGTGTGAATACGCAAGGTAAATTTGCTTTATAAATCATATGCGTTGCTGCGGCATGGAAGTATGGAGAGCGAGGTGGAGAATCAAATAACATCTCCACTCATTATGATTGAAAATTATTTAATGCAAAATAGCCCACGTTAATCCCAAAAGTGTGATTTTGATCTAATCACAGAGAAGTGTCTTTCTTTGTGGATCTAATTGAACCAACGTAGCATATTTCAGCATATACTGTGCTGCCATCTGTGGGTTATAAACACAAATATATTTGCGATGAAAATGTAATAAAAATTTTAAATTCCAACAATAATTCTTTAAAGTTAAACAAACTCTAATATGTGTTATTATACTGAACACATTGAGGTAAGAATTGAAATGAATGGAATATAGGGGGAAGAGAGAGCTTGCTATTTCAGTTATGTTAGCGTTCATCAATTGCACAATCTGACTCTACATTACAGTAAAATTATATAATTTCGTATTGTTGTACACAAGTGTTCGTGGTATGGTACTCAAATTTTGTAACCGAGATATACATTTACCAAAATATATACTAAACGTAGACGAGTAGACGAAGTGTTCAACATATAGTTAAATATGACTTCCTCATTTTATAAACGTGATATTTCACAATAAAATTCTGATTCATCCGAAATTTGAAATTTTTTACCCTTTTAAGGTCTTGACGACAATTCTTTCTTTTGGTTATTTCAACTCTAATTTATCTTTTATTCCATCAACTTAATCAAATATTGATTTTGAAAAAAAAAAAATGGACCTCCTAACAGTAAGTTTGAGAGGAAAAAATTCTGAATTCCAAATATGTGCAAATTATACAATACCAGCTATAACAGAATAGAGAGTCAGAATTTGAAAATACTTTACTACTATATAATTTGAAAATATCACCACCGATGCAAAATCCCAGCTTCCGTTTCGTTGTTTAGTTATTCAGAGGTTTTATAAATCTGTGGAAATAAAGCTAAGTACGAATAAATATAAGTTATGAGATCAAAGATATCAAGGTTGTATTATAGCTAAGATGAATGAGCTCCAAGTCTTCAAATCTTTATTATGCTAATTCATTATATTTTTACTTAATTAGAAGTTTAGAGTTACTTCTGTTATTTTCTTCCAGCAATTTTTATTATACTGCATAAAGCATTTTTTTGCTATTAGTAGATCTTTATTTACTTCTATCCAATTTTAATAGTTTTAATTTGAGAGTTATTGTTTAGTTCGTAATCAAATACTGACCTTTATTATTTATTTTTAATATTACAATATGTTTACATCTAAAAAGCGCTAAAAGTGAATTTTTTTTTATTTTTAATGTTGTACTCTGAAAATATGTATGGAATCTCCTACCACAAGTTTCATTAGTAAATTTGTCGTAATCAGGTCTAGAACATTCTTAACAAAATAACCGGCATCTAGACCAGCACATCTTCTAGTAGTTTATATAATTGATTAAAAATTAGAAAAAAAAATCTTAAAACATTGCACCCTTGAGAACAGTAATAAAAATTGCTTGAACAATAATAAAATGGGTTTCAAATTTGCTTTTCCTAAAAGCATTTAAAGTATACATTCAAACTTGTTTTTAAACATATTTAACATCTAAGAACTATATTGTTTTTTATTTATAAGGAATATAGGGATTATGTATATTTTTAATACTTGAAATAATGATTATAAATTAAAGACGGGGCCGCGGTGTCCTGGTGGTAAGGTCTCGGCTTCGGAACCGGTGGGTTTCAGGTTCGAGACTCGATTCCACCGAAGAACCGTCGTGTGAGGGGGGTTTCTTGCACATAAAATCTGTCAGGCCAAACGTCCTCCCGCTGGTGTGGAGAGGGGGGTGCCAGTTCAGGTGTCGTCCTCGTCATCTGACCGTGGTTGAAAATGACGAGGTCCGTCCCAAAATAGCCCTCGTGTTGCTTTGAAACGGAACGCTTAAATAACTAAACTAAACTAAACTATAAATTAAAGACAAAAAATTTAAAATAAATTAATTAAAGAAAATGATTTATTCTAATATTTATAATAATTGTTAGTAAGTATTTTATAATTTATTATTATATTAAATCTATGGGCCCAGAATCACCGCAAATCGCCCAATGGACAATACACTGACTCGATCTTTTTAGGGCGCTTAGCTGACCTAAAAGATGAAAGTGAATTCGCGATCTGCCTCTTGTACGGAAAGGTCGACTGTATTCTGTTTTTATGCAAAATAAATTACCCGGATTTTGAGACACTGAAATTCTCACTCTATCTGGATTATAGACAATTTATTTATTATCAGATTTGATTATATTCAGATTTATTTTAACTGATATTATTATAATTTGCATTAAGCTATCCGACTACTTTAAAAATACTGTTTATAGACCCCAATGGCGAATGTTTTAAAACTTATTTCTTGTAGTTCAGACTTTCCTCTTTCCAAAACAGTTTATCTTTTCTAGGAAAAGAAAAGAACTAACCTATCATCCCAAGTCACATATTTTTTCAGCTAAAACTTGTCTTTCACTTCCATTTTCTCAAAACTTTTAATTTTCATAAAAATTCTCCTCCAATAACATGATATTTCAAAAACTAATCGTGGTATTTACATAAAAATTTCAGCGTGTGTTTTAAGTAATATGGGTAACGAAATGAACCAAAAGTTTTATTGTTGATCAAATACTTTTTCTTTCATAGGTGTTTTTTGAAAACTTAAGTTATAAACTAATGAAAAAAATGCATATATGCTCTACTTTTACCCATAACTTCCTTGCATCTCAAAAGTTTTCTTAGATTTTGGTTCATTTCATTCGTCTTTATATTCTATAACTTGTGTACAAAGAAAAATAGGATTGCTGCATCACAGTTTTGTGCAGAGTGTTAACCGTTTTGGTTAAATTTTTTTACAATTTACTACAAATTTTTCCATCTCTCAAAGTATATATTCAAATAATTGTTCTTGTATTTATAGTGTTTATTAATGATAATACATCAAAAAACCATAAATAGATTCTTAAAAAATCCAATTTTTCAAAAATTTTCCTCCGAATGTAGTCGGATACCTTACATAATAAAATAATATTTACAAAGACTCCCTCAAATAAATCTGTCTAAACTTATTTTCCGTTGTTTTCCAGATCTCCTGGACAACCTTGTACCAGTGAGTTATCCTTGCCTTTCGGATACGTGAGCCAGTGCAAGCAGAAGTTCATCAAGAAAAAACTGCTGGCTTTGGACGCGGATGGCCAGGGAACATCTGTCGAGAACTTCTTCATCCCTTCCTGCTGTGTGTGCACTTTGACGAGGACGTCTCAGAGACGATGACGTCAGTGCAGGAAAAAAAGACCGAGAAATACTGTGATAATAAAAATAAACAGTCAATTAAAAATGAGGGTGGATTGAACTTTCGCCACAAAGGGAAGAAGTGTCGTTCCAGATATATATATATATATACACATATAAATATTAAAAAAAAAAAGTTATGAAGGAACGAAACACTTGGTAATCTGTTTTGTGCATGGTTTACGTGATTTGAAATCGAAACGAAATGGTTGACATTTGTGCAATTTTATGATATGATTCATTCGGTGTCGAGCGACTGGAATGTGGTTTTTTTTAATCGTATAAACATGGTGTTTTATGAGATAATCTTACTCTTATATTTCATAAAAATAAGGGAGGATTTTTATGCTTTGATGGAAAGATTTATGATATAGTGAATTTTATTCGATTCGTAACTGGCTTTCGAATTAAAGCACTGAATTATGAACTGACAGAATGCAACTTTTGGATACTAAATGCTGGACAAGCAGTTCATCGAACAGTCTTCGAAACATCAGATGATATGCTGTTTTGTCACTATTACTTTTATATCTTTGGAAAATTCCGAAGATAATTATTGTTTTGTGGTAAAACATAATTTTCTATAATAAGTTACTGTATTTGGATGGATTATTACATATTTTGTGTGACTGTGGTTTATAATAATCAAAATGTCTTTCTTGTCAGTGTATTTTTGTCGAAAGTAAATGTTTTTAAGTAATTTGTTCATTTTAATGAATTATTGAAATGTTTTTGAATTGAATAAATAGCTTGTGTGTTTTATTATTGCTCTTTGTCCAGTATTTATAAGCAAAAGTAAATTAATATTGGTGATAGGTATTTGTTTTTTAATTGTTAATTTCGTGTATTTCTCATTTATTTTCAGTTTAATGCTGAAATCCAATACTAAAATTATCTTGGGTGTTCTAATGTTATTGTATCTGAAACTCTGACAGCACTCGCTTTTGACATTTTTTTAAACAAACCAATTAAATGAAAATATTTATTTTCAATGTTTGGTTTATTTTCTAATGTGGAAACATCAGAACAAAAGACGCTGAACACGTTTGCTGAAACATTTGAATGAAAAAAAATTATTTTAAAATGTAAAAATACCTGATGCAAAACAAAATTTGTGTGAATTTTTTTAAATCATTTACTGATGCCTTGTTCCAAAGCTCGATTTCATTAATTATTTTTGATTTAAATACCTCATTAGTTTATTTTTCAAACGAATCAATTTGATTTTTTTGTAATTTATTGAAATCAGAATTAGTTTTTAAAAAACTGTGTGTTTTAGATTGCTGTTATTATTCGATTTTCAAAGTTTCCTTCTTCAAAATTTTAGCATACAGTTTCCAAGTATTCAAAACATTTAATTATTTCTGTTTTTGCAGCTTTAAAATATTGAAAGTAACAAGTGTGGTTATTGCTATTTCTATAACTTTGGACGTTAGTGTGAAATGCAAAGATTTGTCCCTGGTCCCTTTTAGCACCAAATGTTTCGATATTCTAAATACCAGCTATACTTTCATGATATTGGCTGGTATGTAGAGTATTGAAAACCATCTTAGAAATATCTTGTGCTAATATATCTATCTCTAACTGCCATAATTATTTTCTTATCATTTTGCTCAACAACACAGGAAATCTACCTTTAGCATTTATCTATCGACAAAAGGGGATCAAACCTAACAATATCTATCCTTCGAAGATTTTTTTCTCAACAATAAGGCTTACCAAACTGACATAAATTTTATTTTTCTATTTATTATATTTAAACTTTTATCATTTTTTTCTTGTATGTTTAAAAAAGATGGTAGATGTTATACGAAGCCAAATCCGCAAATCTTCTAATTTTTCACAAAAAAATATATATATTTCACCTGCTGATGTTTATTTGAAGAACACAAACAAATATAGCCTGAAAGGGTATTCTCTATAATGCAGATATATTCAAATGTTATCCAAAGAAGTTTTTAAGGGTTTTTTTTTTTCAACTGTATTAGTTATGTGAAATATTGCATCGTCTTGGAGAAAGAAGCTGTACAAACTAGAATAAAAGGTTCATTGGACCGATATATACTTTAATCTTCTCCTACGGTCTATAACGGTTTAAGGTTTACTACACCCGTTATTGATTCTTTATCAAGGAGAAGGTCTCAATTTGTGTAACTTTCGTTCTAATCATCCTTGTTTCCAGGAATGCTATTAAGCGACAAATTTTAATCTTTTTCGCGGTCATTTCTAAAGATGTCATTTGCATTCTTGAAACTTCCTTAGGCAGTCATTATTAAATTGGCACAGCATTTAGTCAGTATTAAATTTCAGTAAGTTAGAATTTTATTCAACTCGCTGTGTAATTCCACTTTTTTATTGAATAAAATAAAACAGCATATGAGGAATTAATCTCTTCCAAACGATTATTTTAAGTTTTAAACAACTTATTATGGTTACTATAGCAACATATGCAAACATATGATCTGCCACTGCTGAAGAGAGTCTCGTTTATAATTATTTTATTAATCGCAAATTGGATATAACTGGTATATTTTACTTGATCAATTAAAGACGAAAATTGAAAATAATTTACTATAAAAAGGAATGCAGAATTTTGCCTTTTGAATAAAGAATTTGAAACTGACTTAAACTTGGCGCTTGAAATAAAAACCAGATGAGCTAGCTATGTAATTGCAGAAATCATAAGGACTGTCTTTTAGGGTTTAATAAAAATATTGCTTAAAATAAATAAAAGCAGGAAACTTATCTGTAAATTTGCTCATATATTTTAGATTACTTTCCCTACTGCTGACTTTAAATTGAATAAATTAATTTACTTCTATTAAATATACTGTTAGCAAATATTTCCGTCCTTTGTAAACCAAAATACATCGAACCTTTAACAGAGAGCATTTCTATACGATCACATTTAGTATTTAAAATTAGATTTTGAAAATAATGACAGTGTAATCGTTATTTCCGTCGAATCATTATAAATAATTATTAATATTTATATCGGAATGGAATTAAAAATCAAAACTAGAACAAAAACATCGACGGGCCGCGGTAGCCTGGTTGGTAGAACGTCAGACTCGTAACCGAAAGGTCGCAAGTTCTGTCCTCGTCTTGGCCAAAGACCGCCGTGTTGGCTAAGGGCGGTTGGGGTACGTTAAATATGTCGTGACTGCAAAGTCATCCAAGTTCCCATAACAAATTATACCTCTTGGGGTATTGAATCAGGGATGAGTCGGTCTCTGATTTGGATCTAAATTCTGACTTGCGGATGGATGAATGAGTGTATGAATGAGTTCAGCCGCCCCTTAAAAAGGGTTAAGTCTAGTATGTTCGAGCAAAGTCGTACTTTCACCTTAACGGAGCTCGTTAACAACGAAAGGCGCACACCTCTGCCTTAATTCGAAAGAGCTCCGCTCATTCGGGCTTGGTATGGCCAAATGGCATTAAACCCACAACCGAAACATTGACAACAAGTACTTGTGTAGGATCAATATTTATAAATAAAAATATATAAGATAAATTTTAATAATTGGAATAACTACAATGAATAAATTTGTATGGTTGAATATTCAGAATCAAAGATACACCAAGTATATTGACAGCAAATATTTCAGAGTACTTAAATATCCATACCTTATTTGTACAAATGTCCAACAACATTGTTACAATATGTGCATGTGTTGTCCGGCCTTCAGAATGTCGAACAACAACGTGTAGTTATCGTACTACCTTGTGTTAATAGGGTTATAAGAAAAGCATCAAGACCATTAGCAACGAGTACTTCCATCAGATAATAATTGTTAATAATCAAATAATAATCTATCGATGATACTAAAAGTGCAAGTAAACAGTAAAGTTTTAGAACATTCAAATTACCTGGAAATATTTCGTGCTATGGATAAGCTTAGGTTTTAAGTTAAGTTTTTTGTTCATAAATCAGGCCTACGAAGCATTAAGAATTCAAATTTCTTTCACATATAAAATGCATATACATAAAATATTCGTTTTTATTTAACACCAACTGGTACGCGGCGCGTTACTGCCGCAGAAGAAATAAGTTTGGAAATAACGTTTGAAATTTAAAATAAATATTTTGTTTAATCAGGAATGGCAGAAAGAATGATATTTATTTTCGTATTGGAAATGAATACATTCATTGAAATTGAATGATATATAAAGGGGAAGTGTAAATAATATTTATTGTTTTTTATTAACTTTATTATTCAAGAGTTTTAGGGTAGGTAATATTTTTTTAGCTTTTCCAGGTATTATTTTTTTAGCTTTTCCAGGTAATATTTTTTTAGCTTTGGTGCATGTATCAGCAGAAACAAATAAGTTTCTTGACTGTCGGACTCGTAGCATCCAGCATACAATTGGTTATGTGAAAAACGTGGATTTTTTTAGGTTCAGTTCGCATACTCGAAGTGATTAACCTTGAGCCTTGTTGATGGTCATCAATTTCAAATCGAATGGGGAACTGCATCAATAATGCAAATCGAATGGGGAACTGCAGTCGTTTGAAATCAAAAGAAATGTTAGGAGGAATAATGGGAATGCGTGGAGTGAGCAAGCACTTCTTCTCCAATAGACTTTCTTTTGAGGATAGTTGTCACGCTTCTTGCCTCATAATAGTTTTTTTATTCTGATACTCGTGATCAGGTAGCATGTAAAGGTCTTTCAAGTCTTGCCTGATGTTGATTTTGTGACTCTGAAACACGTGAATTTAAAGTATGTGAGAGATCTGCTTAATTACTCTTTTGTCGTTTCTCGTTTGTTTAAATATCGATTTGACTAATTTCTAGGTGCTGCGCTGTTTGGTCGTTTTGGATTTTCAAACGTTTGGGAATGTTTTATCGCAATCAACACAATATACATTTGTATAATCGGAATTCACTTAATAAATAGCAAAATTACTGTTTGCATTGGAAATTTTCCATTATTTATAACTTACCTTGAGCACCATCGATAAAAATTTTATTTTGTATGTGTGAGATCATCTCTGAATAATATGTGCGTTTTGCCGCAGACAAAATAGCGAGCACGCTGAATAACAACATTCTGTGTAAAAGACTATTCATTAATGAGAAGAAACACATTAGCACTTTCACAAAATATTTTTGATTTCATTTCCCTTAAATTGAGTGAAATCAATCATAATAATTTTATTTTGTTTGATATATGAGTGATTAATTCCGATGGGATATGTTTGACTTTTGCGAACTATCAGTTTTAAAAGATAACCTTCATGGATGTGCAAGCAATAGGTTTTATCAAGTTTCATCGTAATCGGTTGAACAGTACAGCAGCGCATAGGATAAGAACTAACAAAAAATTATTTTTGTATCATCGATATGATAATTGTACTAAGTACTATTTAGCTCAGACGTAAGCAATGAGTTGAACAAATTGCAAAGAAATCAGTTGAATATTACTGTGCGGTAAATCAAATTATTTTTATGAATAGTATTTGTTTATTTGGAGTAAAAGCAAACGATTAATTTTATACCTTTTGAAATCTCGCAATGTGTTATATTATCTTGGATAATCTGGCAATGTTTTGTAAGTTTTGGTTTAGGTTTTGAGAAAGAATAAAGATGTTGTTTGACTTTTAAAACGCTTGAAGTATTTATTTTTATTTCTAAATGGAAGATACTTTGCAAGCTTAATTCTAAAGCTCAAGAAATCGGGTAGATTTCTTGATAACGCAACATTGTGGTGACCGGACTGTGATATTTTAACTTGAAGGAAAGATTTAAAAAGGTAACGGCATTTATTATAACTTGTTTACTATTCGAATTTCGATATTTAAAAAGTATTTTCCGTTATTGAATTATTATGGAAGCTTTAAAGCTGAAACGGAAAACGGTAATAAATGCATTTACCCGGTTATATAATACACTAGATGAAGCAGCAAAAAAGAAAGCCGATAAAATGTCAGAGGATTTGGACTGTTTGGCGACCTTTCAGCTTCTTAATGAGAAAAATAACGAACTTTTACAACTTAATGAGGATATTTTAAATAATCTCTTGACAACTGAAGGGGTTCAACAAGATGATATTGATAAAGAAACTACTTCAGCTGATGATTATGCTCTCAAATTCAAAAAGTTAAGTTTGTTAATGGGTCAGAAAGCTGATTTTGATGTTGATCTCGAATTACGATCCTCAGTTAGTTGTACAAAACGAAAGTTTAAACTTCCTCCGTTAGAGTTGAATAAATTTGGAGGAGATATCAAGGACTGGTTACAGTTTTGGGGTCAGTTTAGGAAAATTGATGAGGATCCCGATATTGATGAAGCCGATAAATTTCAATATTTAGTGCAGGCTACGATTCCGAATTCCAGAGCCCGAGAATTAGTGGATAGTTTTCCACCATCTACTGGAAACTATGCCAAAGCAATTGACTGTTTGAAATCCCGTTTTGGGAAGGATGACATTTTAGTTGAATATTATGTCCGAGAATTGCTTAAACTGACTCTGGCATTCAATATTAAAGACAGACAAATGAAGTTGTCTGCTATTTATGATCGTATCGAAACTCAGCTCAGATCATTGGAAACTCTTGGTGTTACAACAGAGAAATATGCGGCTATGCTGTTCCCACTGGTGGAATCGTGTCTGAGTGAGGAAGTCTTAAGAGCTTGGAAGAGGAATGATTGTGGCCGAATATCTAATAAGGAGGATGCCAAAGAATCTCGACTAGAAAGTCTGATGAAATTTCTAAAGAATGAAGTTGAATCTGAAGACAGAATAGCTCTTGCTATGGAAGGATTCTCTTTAAAAGGGAATGCAAATTATGGAAAAACTGAAAGAAAAAAGCCTCGAGAAGTAGAAACTTCTGTTCCGACAGCCAATGATTTGATTTATGGAGCCAAAACTTTGAAGTCGTGTTTATTTTGTGGAAAGGGCCATAATTCACAAGACTGTTTCAAAGCTCAAAGAATGTCTTTTGAAGAAAAACAAGATATTTTAAAAAAGAATAAGGCTTGTTTTGTCTGTTTGAAGGTCGGACATGTTTCGCGGAGATGCAAATCAACAGTTAAATGTATGATCTGTCAGAAAAAACATTGGACAATTTTGTGTCCTGAAAAGGCTAATAACGCAAGACCCAACACCGAAGATGATACTAGTATTGAGGGAAATGTAGTATTGGCAAATCAAAGCGAGCCAGAAATTCTTTTGCAAACACTATTAGTGTTAATTGAGGCAGGTGGAAGAAGTAAAATGGTGAGAGCGTTAATTGATACAGGTTCTCAAAGATCATACGTTTTAAAGTCTGCAATTAATGATATGAATATAACTACAGAACGAAGTGAAAATTTAACGCATGTAGTATTTGGTGGTGCTAGTTCTAAGAAGAAACATAATTGCTACGAGCTGTCAGTGAGCAATTTAAGGAAAAATTCTTCTTGTAAAATTCAAGTTTTGAATCAAGAGATTATTTGCGGTTATGTTCCGAGTATGCAAAGAGGTCCGTGGGTCAAGGAGTTAAAAGGTAAAGGTATCCAGTTCACTGATATTGGAAAAAGCTCGATGCCTATAGAGCTGTTGATAGGAGCTGATTCCGCTGGAAATCTTTTCACAGGAAATATATGTCACCTGTCGTCTGGTTTAATTGCTGTTGAAACCTATTTGGGATGGTGTGTAATGGGAAGACCAAAGGCTGCTTCCAACAGTTACTCATCTATTTCTCTTTTTATGCGAAGTAATGACATTTCGGACATGTGGAAACTAGAAACTATTGGTATAATGGACCCATGTGAGACCAATACCTCCAGGGATTTAGAAAGTAAAGCCATTGATCATTTTTCCAAAAGTGTAAAAATTGTTGAAGATGGAAGATATGAGGTCAAACTTCCTTGGATGCGCAGTCTAGATGAACTACCCACAAACAGAGATATTGCTGGAAAAAGGTTAGTTTCTACTAGTATAAAGTTGTTAAAAAGCAATCAATTTGAATGTTATAATGATGCCTTCGAAGAGTGGAAGAATGAAGAATTTATTGAGGATTCTGGTGAGGGACCTGGTCACTACCTACCTCATCGAGGAGTATTTAAGAACGAATCTACCACCAAAGTACGGCCAGTGTTTGACGCTTCCTGCAAGTCAAGAGGTAATCTCTTATTGAATGATTGTTTGATGAAGAGTCCTAATTTACTCGAATTGATACCTTCAGTACTTATGAAGTTTCGGGAGAAAACATTTGGCGTTGTATCAGACATAAAAAAGGCATTTCTTCAGATATCTGTTGATAGAGAAGATCGGAAATATTTAAAATTTCTGTGGTGGAAGAATAAAAACAGAGATTCTACTCGAGTTTATCAGCATGCCAGAGTAGCTTTTGGCCTGAATTGCAGCCCCTTTCTATTGAGTACTGTCATCAATCGTCATTTAGACCAGTATTTATCTACTCCGTATCATGATACTGCTGTGAAGTTGAAGAATTCATTTTACGTAGACAATTGTGTCACTTCGGTGAATTCAGAGAAGGAACTGCATTGCTTTATTGAAGATTCAACAAAGCTGATGGCACAAGCCAAGTTTGATCTTAGAGGTTGGGAATTTACAGGAGAAGCTATTTCATTGAAAGATCTCCAGCCAACTCCTGTTTTAGGACTTTTGTGGGATAAATCAGAAGACGTACTTTTCTGTGATAATTCCTTAGTAGAAATACCCCCTGATACCCCCATTACTAGGCGTGTGATTTTATCGTATGCTCATAAGGTTTTTGACCCTATTGGTTTTACTTGCCCGGTCTCTTTGATACCGAAGAAGTTATTGCAAGAGAGTTGGCGATCAAAAGTGAGCTGGGATTCAGAGGTATCAATGGATATGAAAAAAACATTTCTGAAATGGATAGATGATATCAAAATTTTACACCTTGTGATAATTCCAAGAAAATTTTTAACTGACAATGTATCCTCTTTTAGTTTTCACGTATTCTGCGATGCTAGTGGCATTTCATATGCAGCAGCTGTGTTCATTCGTTGTCAATCAGCTCATGGAACCTCGATACAACTGTTAGCTGCGAAGTCTAGAATAGCCCCATTAAAACCCGTTACTATTCCGAGACTGGAGCTACTTGCCTGTTGCATTGGAGCAAGACTCTCAAAATTTGTAAAAGAGAGTTTAAATATGGTAAATGCGGAAACACGCTTTTGGACCGATTCCTCTACAGCTCTCCAATGGATAAAAAGAGAAGAACCTTGGAGTGTTTTTGTCCGGAATAGAGTAGCAGAGATCCGAAAATTGTCAAACACCGACGACTGGAGACATGTTCCGGGAGCATTAAATCCCGCAGATTTGCCCTCCAGAGGATGCTCTGTTTTGAAGCTTTTGAAATCTAAATGGTGGGAGGGCCCCACATGGCTACTTTTACGCGAAGAAATGTGGCCAGAAACTAGTCGCCCAATTAACGAAGAGATTATCTCAACAGAAAAATGTAGCAAATCACTTAGTCTCATAAACAACTCTCCTGTTACTACTAGTCTTTTCTCTCGGTTATCAAGTTACAACAAAATTATTAGAGTTGTAGGATGGATATTACGATTCAAGCATAATTCGAAGACCGTTAAAGAATGCAGAAAAAGGGGCTCTTTGACTATACTCGAAATAAATGAAGCGGAAAAGAAGATTATTCGGCTGATTCAAGAAGAGTCTTTCACAGAAGAATCAGTTAAAGGTTTGAAAACTCTCAATGTTTTAAGAGATGAGGAGAGTATTTTAAGGATTAAAACTAAGCTAACTGAGAAGAATGACTTCCAAAACTTTAGATACCCCATTCTACTTCCTGGAAAACATAGGTTAGTGGAACTTCTGGTCAGAGAAGCTCATTTGGAAAACTCTCATGCTGGAGTACAGATTCTGCTGTCAAAATTGAGAGAAAAATTTTGGGTTATAAATGGAAGAAGAACCGTTCGCAGAGAAGTCAATAAATGCTTAAGATGCAAGAGATATACTTCCAGAAATATAGAGACACCACCTGGTGGTTTGTCTGAGGACAGAGTCGAAGAATCCGCTGCATTTGAAGTGAGCGGAGTGGACTTGGCTGGACCACTTACTCTTAAGGGAGGTGACAAATGTTGGATAGTTATTTTCACCTGTGCAGTGTACCGTGCGGTACATCTCGAACTGGTACTGTCACTTACCACTAGATCATTTCTTCTTTGCCTTCGGCGGTTCATAGCCAGACGAGGTCGACCAAAGGTGATATACAGTGACAATGGGACTAACTTTGTGGGCGCTGAAAATTTGCTACAAAATCTGGATTGGGATGAGATAGAAAAGGCAACTTCCGTCCAGAGAATAACATGGAAGTTCATTCCCCCCTCTGCACCCTGGTGGGGTGGATTTTGGGAAAGAATTGTGCAAATGGTGAAAAAACTCCTTAGACGTGTTTTAGGAAATGCCTGCTTGTACTACGAAGAGTTTATTAGTATCCTATGTGATTGTGAAGCAGTCATAAACTCCAGACCTCTTACCTATGTATCCGAAGATACCAATGATCTTATTCCTCTCACCCCATCAATGTTTATACAGGACATTTCGACGGTGGGAGTGCCGGATTTGGATAAACTTGATGCAACGGACATCAAAGGGCGTCTGAAATATCAACAAAGTCTTAGGCAACACTTAAGAAGCAGATTCCGCCGTGAATACTTGGGCATCTTATTGCAACCACGAAAGAAAAGCACTTACTATGAAGTAAAACCTGGAGAAATTGTCTTGATTGAAGATGATTCAAAGAAAAGGTTACTATGGCCTATGGCTAAAGTTCTTGAAGTGTACCCAGGTAAGGATAACACAGTTAGAGTAGTGCGATTGAAAACACAAAGTGGTGAGATTGTACGACCTGTTCGACGTATTTATCCTCTGGAAATAAATTTCACAGAAGATGAAAGCCATGCTGGCGCAAAACCTTTTACTACAAGATGTGGTAGAACTGTGAGAATACCGTCAAGATTTTTAAGGACTTGAACAGTTCAAACTATTTTGTATCATTTAAGCTAATATTTATTTACCTTATTTTTAATTTGATTATATTCTTATAATCAAAGGTGGGAGTGTGCGGTAAATCAAATTATTTTTATGAATAGTATTTGTTTATTTGGAGTAAAAGCAAACAATTAATTTTATACCTTTTGAAATCTGGCAATGTGTTATATTATCTTGGATAATATGGCAATGTTTTGTAAGTTTTGGTTTAGGTTTTGAGAAAGAATAAAGATGTTGTTTGACTTTTAAAACGCTTGAAGTATTTATTTTTATTTCTAAATGTAAGATACTTTGCAAGCTTAATTCTAAAGCTCAAGAAATCGGGTAGATTTCTTGATAACGCAACAATTACAGCAGCGCATAAAGTACGAACAAACAAAAATCCATTTTGACCTAATAGATTTATGTATTCTTTTAGAATTGTAATGCTTGGTAGTCTTTGAGACAGTAAGGCAAGAAACTATTTTTTGTATCTTTTGGAATTCGTTTAATATTCTTTCAGAATTCTCAAAATTATTGTTAGAAAATAGGATTAAAATATTTTCTTTTAAAATTGATCAAATACCGAAAATATATTTATGCCATAATTTCTGTGATACAGTTGAATTAATATTTTTTTAAGTTAAAATGATGCCACATTGTGTGTTTCCTAATATTTCCGAAAAATACAGCAAAAAACACTAAAATTTTATTAAATTTTTAGTTAAAATTTCAATTCGATAAGATTGAAAACTTTTTCGCATACTCTCTGATAATATTGTTTCTTGAGAGAATGGCTTACATAGCCTTGGAGTACAACAGCTACGAAATGTTAACCTTTATCTTGAATTTAGCATCTTTGTTGAATCTGAATATCTTTACTGAATCTTTAGCATCTTTAACTGTAGGTGAGTTATTTTGACAATAATCCTTGGTAAATAGATCTGAAAATATTTTTATATATTAAATAATTTTACTATACTTATAACGATCCCGTAAGTGTAAGTAATAAGTCTTCAAAGTTTATCACAATCGGATAAGCGGCACGGCAGCGCATAAGAGACATACAGACAAACATTCATTTTTATTTATCTATATAAATATCAAGCAAGGGGTTAATATTTTGTGCTATTGAACGTAAATGCTATGAAAATCGTTCTCTAAGATAACAGTCTTATTAGAGAGTATGCGAGTAAGTTTTAGAGGGAACACTCCTATAGGATTGAAATTTTAATTAAAAATTTAATAACATTTTTGCGTTTTTTGCAGGATCCTCCGGAAATATTAGAGTATAAAATTTTTTGCAGTATTTCAACTTTTAAAAAATATTAATTCAACGATATATTTACAAATTTATGGCATAAATATATTTTCCGACTTTAATCAATTTTAAAAAAATATTTTAATTTCATTTTCTAATATCAATCTTGAAAATTCTAAACGGGTATCAAATGAATCACAAAGGTTACAAAAAAATATTCTAATTTTAATCAATTTAATTAAAAAAAATATTTGAATTTCATTTTCTAACATCAATCTTGAAAATTCTAAACGGGTATCAAATGAATCACAAAAGTTACAAAAAAATATTCTAATTTTAATCAATTTAATTTAAAAAAAATATTTGAATTTCATTTTCTAATATCAATCTTGAAAATTCTAAACGGGTATCAAATGAATCACAAAAGTTACAAAAAAATATTCTTCCCTTACAATTCTCAAAGACTATCTTTTACACCAACTTAATTAACACTATCTTTTTACACCAGCTTAAATTAAAGTGAATTTAAAAGGGTTTTTTTTTATTAAATCCATTTGTATTCATCAATGTATTACTAAAGTGGGAAAATGCTTTGCAAAACAATAAAAACTCATTATTGATTAAAAGGGTTAAACTATTTTTGAAGTAATTTGGCTTTATTTATATATATTCATGGAATGCTAATTTAAATGCTAACGCTTATAACCATGCATGGAATATTTATTTTATTACCTGTATATGAAATAATAAAAATATATATTAATACTTTATTACATACTATACTTTAATTTTATGTTATTAATTCTCCGTTGCATATACTGTATAAAATTACATGATATATAATAGTAATCATATATTTTGTAATATTACTGAATTTTGAATAATATCAAATAATATCGCGCAATTTTGTTGAGATATATTGTATTTTCTGCTGCTTTAAATTAACACAAAATGGCTAACAGCATTGTTAAGATAATGTGTGATACTTTGAACTAATGAGGTTAATGCCTAGAATGGATTATCTCGCAACCTTTAGGATGTCTTACCAACGTATTTTCTGTAGTAGCTTATTACTTCAGAAATCGGCATTACTGCAAAAAATTTATTAAAATATTGTTATCAAAAAATATTTTTTCTTTCCATAAGTAACCTAAAAGTTTTAATTTCAAATTCGCATCTGAATTTTAATATATTTTAAAAACATATTAAATAATCAGTATACGATCTTTATTTTCTTGTATTTTTTTCAATAAAAAATTATGTGAATTTTGAAGTGACATTCATCAGATAAAAATATCAGAGCCTCCTCCCCCACATACACCTTTCTATCTTCGCCCACACCACTTGATAATATTCGCCCAAAAATGAATATCCAATGAAGCGTTTGATAAATGATCTGCTTCGTTCATGGTTTTTTTACATGTAATAATAATAAATGGTATCTTCTTATAATCTGAATAATATTCTTGTGTTTTTTTTCGAAGAATCATTTTCAATAAAGTAAAAGGAATACCCTACAACTGCGCCTCTCCAGACAACAAGAAACGAAATATATCAATCAATTAATGACCAACAAGTGAAAGAAAAAAATAACGTGAGTGATCTTCCCAAAACTTTCACGTTTACTCTCTAATAAACTTATCGTGCCGGAGAACACCTTGTATGACATTGGCGTACAATAGTTACGAAATATTAACTGTTGGCATGATTCTGCAATTTTACTGTATCTATCACGTTATTCTTGACGAGAGTTTTTGCGACTAATATAGGGCATGGCGTTAATAATATTCGAAAATCCAATTCGCGCTTCGAACACGTTTATCTCAACCAATTGAGATAAATATTTGACATAAAATTGTACTTATAGTAACAAAATAACATATGTAATTTGATACATATAAGTCATTACGTTTTTGAATTATCGCGTTAATATGTTTTTGAAAGTACACATCGACAGACAGCAAATCCATTGACGAAAAAAAAATGTATTTTAGCTACGGCAGATGCCTAGACGTAGATGTTAATTATGTATGTCGAATTTCATCAATCTATCTTAGTTTTGTAATTGTCTTGTTAACTTATACTCAAACAGCCGGACAGATGGGCTCCATCGGAGTAGATTTTATTCAAAATTTGACAGAAAGCTGCAAATGTGCTGAAAAATTTTTATACAGCATTTCACTGGTCTAGCTCGGAGCATTTTTGTCACTGACAGGCAGATGGATAATTTCCAAAAATGTAATTTTTGAGCTCATGGAAGTCCAAAAAGTGAAGATTCGTCAAATTCTGGAGTTCGAATTCCTTGACGATTATACTACTATTATGTCTATATATAAGTGTCTGTCTATATAAGTATCATGATTATGTCCAAGTAAGTGCAACAAGTGTTGACTAAGTATATAAGTGATATGATTATGTCTGTCTATATAAGTGAAAGTAAAAATACGAGTAACAAAGTCAAACTTATGATGAAAAAGAAGGGGAAGGGAACAAGAACTACACAAAATATGATATAAATTGAAATGTCCTAAATTTTTAAAGGACTGTATTCAATTTAATACTACTGAAAGAATCGATAAATGCAAGATATCCAAAGTAAGGGTTACTGTGGAAAGAGCTATTTCAAATGCACAAATATTGCCAAGCTGAAGATTGGTATGATAGTAGCTCTAGTCTCTTAATTGCAACGAAAGGATTGCCCTCTGGCTTGTGATAAATTACACATCTGTAACAGATTTGAATGCTTCGTCAACAAAAATCCCAAATTTGTTTCTCTTTTGCTTATAAAGGCAAGCAAAAATGTGAAAAAATAAAAGAATAAATGAAAGAAATTTTATTATGTGTATATATTTTTATCACTTTTTACATTCTTGAATATGAAATATGCAAAGAGAAAATGCAGTATATGAATTTAGCGGAAGGATAGGTCGGGTAATAAAAAAAAAAATCGGAGTTTTATGAACTCATATATTTGCCTACCAATACCAGAAAACAAAATTTTTATATCAAAATACATTATAATATATACGAATATTCTTATCTTATCTAAAATCAAATTGATATAAGTAAACAAACTCATGTTGCAAAAAATATCCCTCCTAATTTAAAATTAACAACCGCTACTATGATAATTTTAAAAAATGAAAAGTGCTAGAGAGATGAATTTTGGTACACATGTGTGTCATCTGAAATTGTTTGTGTGTGTGGGTTTATCTATCAACTCCTTGATTATCTTTTGCTTATTTATTCTTGAGATTCAAAATCGCACACTCATTGATATGAACAAAGAACATATCATCTTTAAAGTACATAACATATTTAAATTACAGTTTTTTTTAAATCAAGGGAAACAATGTAATCGATTGTTAAAAATTAGAAAGGAAATATTTTTTTAAAAAAATTTCAAAATTCAGGAAACATTCGCACGTCTATCAAACTACTGTATTACACAAATATTGAACGAAATCTTTCTACCTTGGCTTACAACAATAGGAGAAAAATCACATGATTAAATATTTAAGACAACTTTTGAAAATTTTGCGATTGTTTAGTATTCACTTTTATGCAGTAATATTTTTGGAAGTTATGACAAAAAAAAAAAAAAAAAAAAAAAAACGAAATTCAGCTTAATTTTTCAATAATTAAAAAAAAATTAAAAAATGGGGAGGACAAGATTTGTCTATCAAGACAAATATGAGTCAATTTAAAAAAATAATCTATGAGCCATTCAGTTTGGTCTAGTGCCAAAACATTTATCTTTAATGGTAGTAGAGTTTCTTCAAGGCTTTCTCATTTTAATTTGAATGTATATTGTCAGTAGATGACCCCTGTAATAATGTTACAACATCAAAAATGTATACTTCGTTTAGTTTAGATCACAGAGAAAGATTTCCTTCTCTGTGCATTGCACTTAAAGTAAACCAGGAAGCTAGAGGCGTTGGCGTATTTAATGCTAGAGGCGGGTATTATATAAGGCCGGAGATAATACAGATACAAAAATGGAACTACTTTGATATACCCCTCCCAAAAAATTACGCGCCAAATCTGTTGCTGTTAAATATGTTGCCAAATAGTCTTTTGTTGCTAAAATCTGCTAGAAAAAATCGAGCAATAACATCCGTGTTATGTTTTGTTTTGGAGCAAATATATATTGGTTTCGATGCCAAAATTTTGTGCTCACCAAAATCCAATGAAATTATTATTATAGTTATTATAAACTGTAACTGTACAGTATCTTTGTTTTCGTTTTTGCAGAGGAAATTTCGAAACATGTATTTGAAACTGAAATAAACTGATAAATTTCTTGCTATTTTATAATAATCAATGATGTTATTATATAAATTATACAGTCTTATATGCAATATCTATCCTATTATGTATGTTGTAATTTACTTACTATTTCAAAAAATAGAGCTTACATTTTTAGTTTCGGTATTCCAAAAATTTTCATTTCCTGCAGTTCAGCCACTTAACAATATTTTTAATGCTATAATTTGTGAACAGTGTTTAATTACTTTTTGTATTATATTCCTGGATTATAACCAACATTGAATTTTTTTATGTTTCTAAATTATCTTTCATTTTTTATTTCTAGATATGAGTGAATAAAAATCTTAAGATGTCAACAGTTGCAGAACACGTACCTTTTTTACATCTGTGCCGGTTATGTCAAAAAATTTCAGATAAGAAAGGAAAAGATAAAAAAGTTAAACCTTTGGTAGAATTTATACGT
Organism: Argiope trifasciata; assembly: GCA_026543055.1. Lineage (NCBI taxonomy): Eukaryota > Metazoa > Arthropoda > Arachnida > Araneae > Araneidae > Argiope > Argiope trifasciata. The sequence goes on along the minus strand of JAPMOQ010013041.1, from coordinate 1,557,444 downwards.
TACTGGCAAGACTTTCATAAAAAACTTCATGCATCTAATCCTGATACAGTAAGTACATTTTAACCCTTTTTTTTAAATTAACAAAATAAAATTTTGTTAGAAACTTTATTATTTCCTTCTTTTTATTTTAATGTAATTGGATCATGATAAATGCTTTTATTTTCATGTTTGTGTAAAATTTTAAAATATTATTTATAATTTATCTTCATTTTTATTTTGAGGAAAACAATTTCAAATTGAATGTTTTAAAAAGTATGGAATGCTTTACTATCAGGAAATGTTAAAAGATCTATTGAATTTTTAGTTGTAAAATGAGGCTTTCAAAACAGATTAGTAAACACTTTGTTATTAATTTTTATTATTAAGCCCTTTGATTGCCACAATAGTTCGGGTATCTATCTTGCAAGTTGCTAGTAGAGTGGTCAAAAGATACAATTCGGTTTTAACAGTGATCAAAAAGCTCCAAGATAAAAATTATTAAAATATACTCTAGTGCAATATTATTCATTATGAAAATTTTTGAAATTGTGAATTGCATGTTAAATAGTGGGATGAATGAAATTGCTAAACTGGCAAAAAAATGCCCTTTGCACTTTTTGGTTGCTGTTATAACCAACAAGTACTAATCAAAATATGTTATGCTCATTTGCTTCTCTTTTTTCAAGGAAATTGCAAAATAGTTGGGTAAGGATAATTGTTTCTTCTACCTTTGTAACTCTTAATGTCTTCAGTAAATGTACAAGAGCAAATACTCAATTTACATCAATCTTTCTAGGTCCTAAATGTTCAGAATGCGTATATTATAGGAAACATCAGAGAAATTCATTAAAATATCTAAAAATTAGTTTACTGCAGATGGGTGTGTATTATGTCAAGCATGTATTTAATCAACAATTTTGCATTATCATTTCCCTCTATCCAAAGCCCTAATATTATCAAAATGATTACAGCAACTGAAACCAATGAAAACTCTCTTCTAAGGATATGGTGACTTTAATAAAGTTTTGTTATGATTAGAGTGACAAGCTGATGAATGCTTCTGCCACACCCTTACTAAAACTTTCAGATAGCTAACTTTGCAAAGAACTGAAAAAGTGAATAAATTTGGCTCAACTTGATCTAAACACAAAATTATGTAATTATACTGTTATGTAATTATTGTAATGTTGATAATACTACTTTTTCATGGCAACAGTAATGTTTAGACAGGATTTTCGATTAATAAAGGTTGGCTATGGAAAACTGAAAGAACAAACGCTCATTACAAGATGAATTATTTATGGAAACATTCAAGCAAATAATATAATTAGTAAAACAAAAGTAAATGAATTTTATGTGTGTGGAATTTATGAAATTTTTGCTATTTAACAAGTTACAAACACATACCAAAGTATTAAAAAAAAAACTGGAATTATAAGGTATAATTACAATTTTCAAGCAACCTTTTTATACTTAGCATGCATTTAGATATTAAAGCATGATGTTGATGAACACTTCATTACAAATAGGTGGGAGGGAAATCTTTGTTCTTTCATCCCTTCTACATCATTTTCAGCTCTTTTCTGTTTTCAAAGAAATATAATTTTAAAATGGTAGATTTTAGAGTTTTTAAAAGAAATGAGAAGAGAAAATTACATATTTTAAAGTAATATTTTTCATTAAATAATAAATGTTCTTTAATTTTTAAATAGCCACTCATTTGAATATGATTGTATTTTAATTTGGTTAACAGAACTTTCAAAGTAAATGAATTTTGTTACTTTAAATATGTAACTCTACAAGTATAATCTGAAGAATATTTTCCCCATATAATTTCTGTTTATGATTTTGAATTAATTAATTTGAATTACTTTGAACCTGAAAAGCAGTTATTCATTAAACGTAGGAACAACAAAAAAGTGTTTTTAATATAAATATATTTGTAATGGACTGATATATATTTATATCTTTAACAGACAGATTCCTTTTTTCCTGCCATGCGTCTTTTACTTCCCCAATGTGAAAGACAAAGAGCGGCCTACGGAATAAAAGAGGTATTAATTTTATGGTTAAGAAAAGTTTATGTATTTCAGAATACATGTAAAAATACTGGTTCTGTTATGTTAACAAGATCCAAGTCATTACAATAAGGAAATAATATCCTTGAATGTTAGTATTATTCCATTTATGCTATATTTTGTAGTGAAAAGTTTGTGAAGAATTATTTGGGATCCTATTAACTGATTCATATGTTTTTTTAAAAAATTATATTATATTACTCAAATTGTCTGATTGAAATAAAATTTCCATGACAGATTTCATACTATTTCTTCAAAAATATTCAGTTGTGTTTTAAAAATAAAGTTTATAAGTAATTATAACCAACACATTAGATGTTTTTTCTCATTGTTCATTGTTTCTGTTTTTTAACTTAGTATAAAGCTAATATTTCTTCTCTCCTACATATAGTAAAATAAGATGCTGAATTAATTCTCTTTAGTTAACAGATCCAATGACTTACATTTATTTCAAACTTGATAAATTGTGCACTTACAATACTAGTTTATTTATTTCATTTTTTTATCATATTATGGTAATGTGAAGAATAGCGTGCTCTTTGCTGCTCCAAGGATGCCAAGTCGTCAATAAAGATGGCGGATAAAATAAACGAACATTTCTATGAAACAGTTATGGTTACCATTTTATGCATTAAAATTATGATCTTAACTGATAAGTATTATAATTTTGATTTTAATTTGAGATTTATTTAATCTGTAACTGAGATTTTTTTATTAATTTTTTAAAAACTTTTGGGATTACTTTCGCTGTTTATCTTAACATTTTGTAGAATTTGTTCAAATTGGTTGTGCTGTTCTGTTGTGTAAAGAGCAAAATTTAGAGCCTGTGATGCCTGTCAGCATCTGAAGAAGGCATTAGGCAGAATTTTTTAACGTAAAAAAACATCCTGCAGCTTCGCTACCAACGGGAACAGGAATTTAGTAGCTTCGCTAGCACATTGAACATAAGGATTATGTGGATAACAGGAACAATGCATATAGACAAATATCCTTTCTTAACTTTATAAACTCTTATATATATATATATATATATATATATATATATATATATATATATAT
>JAPMOQ010013041.1:1518456-1554318 GCA_026543055.1 Argiope trifasciata | reverse complement strand
TATATATATATATATATATATATATATATATATATATATATATATATTCCACTCACTCTTCATCCGTTCTTCAGATTCAAAATGCATTTACTCGACATCCATTCTTGCATAGTTGCCTACATAGCAAATTAAGGGAACAAACGTTGCAGCAGTGAAAGAATTGCGAGAATTACGAAGAATTCCATTGCAGCTGTCTATTAATGTGAGAATGCAGACAATTTCGTAAATTACGATTTCAGACAATTCTGCAAAGCGCATTTAACAACTGAAAATAAATATTTCCTATTCTTATTCATGTTAAACAAAATAAAATTTTATTTATTATTAATTGTAAAAAAACTTTTTTATTTATTATTAATTGTTAAAAAAAACTAGTTCAATTATATTGAAGTACAATATTAAAATCCTTAATCTTTGTTTTTTATTTAATATCTTTCATGAAATTGTTATAGTTCATTTACAACTCAACTATTGTAAAAAGCAGTAAACCAAACAGACTTAGGGTTGCTTGAAGAACATTCCATTGGGTTGCCATATTGGCGAGAAGCTCGGGGGCACACTATGCTTCACTTCACCCCATGTTATTGATGCTGCCTCTTAAAAAAATATTAAAACACTTCTCATGATAATGAGCATTTTAAGTATGAAACTCTTATAACAATAATATGTATATCAGATTTATTTTAAAGTACCTGGGGAAAGATTATTCTGGTTTTATTGATAATTCTCCTGAAACCCAAAAAAAAAGTGTAAAAAAAACTATTTACAATTTTACCATATTTAGAATTACAGTTGATATTGAATGAAATGATATTTGGAAGTTCTTTAGACATTTCAGATTTTGTCTCCTTTATCTTGTCTCTAAATAAAAAAACATGAAACAACTTTTATGTATGAATAATTTAATAATAATAATAATAATTTTGAACTGCATATTACATAAATGTTACTGTTATTCATAGTAAATATTTTATTTCAAATAATAATGATATTATTATAATTTTTGGCTAAATTTTGTTGATATTTATGGTCTCCAGTTATCTTGATGATTACCGGATTATGTCAAGCTCCATTTTACATAAAATTACAAAATTTAATGAAAATAAATTTTTTTACACACATAATACTTTTCAATATAAGTATATTGTGATTTATCATGGGCAACTTTAATTTCCAATGCTATTAATTACTTGAGTGATTTATTTTCAAGGCCATAAACATCAATAAATACCAATTTTTATACAATACAATGAATATTATGAAATTGTTATTAACATTTTTATTTTAATTGTAGTTTACTTTAGCCAAGCTGTTGATTGAAATTTTTTGTCTGGATAAAAACAGTGTTGATGCCCAAAAGCTTCTGAACTATCGATCACCAAAATCTGCAAATGCAGTAAGTAATAAAAGGACATCCTGTTTCTTTTTATATTGCTGGTGAGATGTTATGCATCTAATTTGATTCTGAGTTCTTGGAACAATTTGTAATTGTGACTTAATTTTAAATTTATTAAAAAAGTTTTAATTTGTTAGGTACAAGCTAAAGATTTTATTTAAGATTAATCAAGTAAAACTAATCAAATGTGCTTATAAACTAAAATGTAATTTGAAATTTCTTCTAAAATATCTTACCAGATATTGTAAAAGAATATAAAAAATGATTTAACATGTAAAGCAAAATGTTAAAGGATTCTTTATAAGTTTTTGTAATGAAAAACATTTGAAATTTAGTTTGTTAATATTGTATATCACTTAATTTTGTAGAAAAATTTACACTTAAACACTTAAATTTCTGGACATTGAAATTTGTGTAAATTACTTCACATAGTAAAAGAAGTCAAGTTTTTTAAAATTTTATTTTAAAACTGTCCAAAATATAGTTATGCAGAAAACTTATACTAAATAAAGCTTTGCAATTTTAATTAACTCCCATAAAAGGCAATTACTGTCATCAGTCAAAAGTATCATATTGACACCATCTGAAGTAGTCAGAAACAATCATTATATCAAAAGCTTCTTATCCTCAGGCACCCACTTAGGGAAGAAAGTTTATATAAAATTAACCACTGATTATTTTGGCTATAAATTGAGACTGACCATCCTTAAAGTATGTGTGGCAAATCAGTAGAGTAATATTTTGCAAAGTTTTGTAACTTTTGCAAAATAAATTTGTATGAAGTTACATTTGTATTTACACATATATGTAATCTCCTCAATATTGGAGATTAGAAATATCCAATATGGTTGGTACTTCCAACTTGGTGACTACCTCTTTCTGATGACAGAGTGGACTTGCTATGGAAGAGATTGTACCATTGGTGGTGATGACCCTAAGGACTCAATCATAGTTCCACTATACTTTTGCACTGGGATATGATTCATATTTATCTTGATATCTTTTGGCAGAAGGGAGTGACTTATTATATTTACTTATATATTAATATGTATGGAAAATATTCTTTATATTTACTTTAATTTTAGGAAGCAGGGGATTTTGCTAGTGTAGCTTACTTTGTACTGAAAAACAGAAGTCCAGAGAAAGGAACCTTGACAATTTATGAGATAAATTACTACCTTGATAGTATTGCAGCTAATCATGCTGATAAAAATAAAGGTACCAATATTTATAATGTTCACAATTTCTTTAATTTTTTTATAAAATTATAAACTTTAGTAAAACTTTATTGCTATTTTTGTGAATTTCGGATTTTTGAAATAAATAGGTACATGCTTTTTAGAATTAAATTTAAAAAATTATTATGTGAACCACTTTTAAATTTGGTTTAGGTTTTAATGTAAATATAATTTATTAAAAATTATTTATTATTTATCTTAATATTTAATTTTTCATTTTATTTTAATTAACCATTATAAGGACATATTTTTTTATAGATGAGTTAAAGCATGATTTATTGCATTTGTTACGGAACACAACAGCTTTGGAACAGAAGTGGTTAATTAGAATGATTTTAAAAGATATGAAGTTAGGAATAAGTGAAAATACTGTTCTAAATGCATTCCATACTGATGCAAGAGATTTATACAACGTTACTAATAGTTTGGAGAAGGTAAATGATTTTTTTTATGCTCAAAATCTGAAATGAATTGTTCTTTAACTTCATAACCCAAATTTATATGTTGATATAATAATTCATAGCTTTTTTATATATATTCTATGATATTGTTTTGGATATCAGAAAAAAAAAAGACTTACTGATTAAAAAAAGACTTACTATTATTTTTATTACTTATTGTAAATGGCAACAGTCAAATGTAAACAAATAACTATACAAGTGCTTCAGACTGCTTCTTCTCTGGTTAGAAATTGTCAAAAAAAATCTAATCACTCAGTGGAAATGAAATGTAAATGAAGTATTTAAAAATAGCTGTCAAACAAAGCTCAATCAGCATAAAAGTAGATTTAAACATTTCCAGATGGATAATTGATATGACGTTTTTATGAAAATTGATGACATCTAATTATTTTACAAAAATAGTTTTTTATATGACCTTAAAAATTAAAAAGAAATTTAAACTTATCCATCAAAATATGCAATTATATGTACAAGTCAATGTTGAGTTTAAGATTTTAAAAAAACATTTTCTCGGGATATTTATTTCTGAAGTAGGATTTTGATTTCCTTTTTTATTTTTCAGGGTATATACTTTTCAAATTGTAACTGTTAAAATTTGTTTTGATTTATATAATTAAATTAATCCTTTTTCTTTTTTCCCCACTTTCTTCTTTTTTTTTAAATAAATAACAAAGGGATTTTTTTAAAAATATCTGTTCCACTGTAATATTTGACTGCCTAAAAAGTCAAGAATTTAGATGGACATAGTGATTCTGTAGGTGGCTGGTCATTTTTAAGTTGTACATCTGTGGAATGTTGATTGTATAGGTTAAATCTGTGTGACACAGAATTTTGAAAAAAAGAATATTAGTCATGTGATGCCCTTCTTATTTTATCATAGTTCATGCTTTGTCCCAAAATAGGCTTTAGATATTTCAAACTAGAATGTTAATCTAACCAAGCTTATTAAAATATAAATATTTTGGTTAATAGTAATGACAATGTTGAATTTTCTCTCTCTTTCCAACTCAATTAAAAAATAATTCATTTAGTTAATTAATGCTTGAGTTTAAAATATATGAATTTCAAGCTTAAGTAAATGGACAAAGTAAACATGATGTTTTGTACAAATCCATGTCAATAAATTATAAATTGTTTTTGATATTTTATTCTTTGTGTTAATCAAATTTAGCATTTTTTTTTTTTGTTGTTGTTGTTGCAAGATTTTTTTTTTTTTTTTTTTTTTTGCTTTGTTTTGTTAGACATTTTATAGATCTTTATGCTCATTATATAGGTTTGCTGCAGTTTGAAGGACCCTTCTGTTAGACTTCATGAAATTGAAATTAGTCTTTTCTCGCCTTTCCGTCCTATGTTAGCTGAAATGGCTTTGCCTACTCAAGTAAGTTTTTGGATTTTTACTCAAGGTACAAAATATGTTTCTGTATTTTTTCCTTCCATGTCCCTCCCACTTCATGCTCATTACACTGTTTAAATAACCAGAGGGTTATAGTTGCAGGGGCATGAAGTGGTGTTGTGCTGTGTGTATTTTTTCCTAGTTGTTTTTAAGCGTACTCAATATATGCTGATGATATAAACATGTTTAATATAAGAAACATTCAAAATGTTAGCTTGTTATTTATATATTCTGAATTTTTTAAATACTGTAGAAGTCAATTATTGGAAGTAGGTAAATATATATAAAAAATATTAATTTATTGTCATTATATCATCATCTAAAATGTGCTGTTGTAAGTTACTGGCTATAGTATTTGCACAGTTTTTTTTTTTTTTTTGTCTTTAGATCAATGAAATAAAGCATAAATCAGAATTATGCTGTCAAATGAGAGCTTTTTATGATAAAAATTATAGTTCTGACCAACAAAATAATACAAAGTGAATATAAAATAGTTTTCCTTGTTTAGAGCCATCTGCGATGAAAGCCAGTAGAGAAATCAAAATCATTCTTTTTTCATATACATTCAATGGAAACTGTGAAAGGAGATTAATTCTACAAAAGAATTTAATAATAAATTTTTTCCCATTAGAAAAGATCTGAGTTTTTGTTATCAATATCAAGAACAGGTGAATAATCACAGTAAATGCACTGAAAAAGGATGAGGTAGAATGTCAATAATGTTCCACTAAATAAATAAATAAAACAATATGTATATTGAAATCCTCTGAAAATCATTTCTTAATCAGTATTTTGGCCTCTTGGTTCATGTACGTCATTTTCAATATTTCTACTTTTCCTATATATAAATTATTGCATTAGCAACTTTTGGTACTTTTTTTTCCATGAACATACCCTGTATATAAAATTTAGTTTCAGTTTTTTTCTGCAAATACTACAAACAAAAAAAGTTGTTTTATTGTCATCTTGTAATTTAACTCTTCAATTGAATATCTTGTGATATGGATGTATTATAAATTCATTTTCTGTCATATCACTTAATGTATGTAGACTGGTTGCAATATATGCTGGATTTGCAATGTTATGATTACATTATATTATTGTATTTCTGCGTATATTTAGTAAATTATTTATTGTAAAAATGTTTTAATTTATTTCTCAAGTATTTTTAAAAATTTTTATTTTAAAGTTCATTTATTAAAGGATTAATTAATGTTTTTAATTATTCTATGAATTGCCATGGCATTTACAAATTATTTCCAATGCTATATTTATATCTTTCTACAATTTAATGCATTCAGCTGAAATTTTTAAATAAGTTTCCCTATATATCTAGCTTTGAAATTATCTTTTTAAACAAGTTTCATACATGTACAGTTTGTAAAATAATTTCCAATTGTGCATGTGGGAAGCATTTAAAAAAATTAATTTAAGAGATTATAATCTTTAAATATTCTAAGTATTTACTTCAAACTCATAAAGCTATTCTGGCATATCATCATGTATATTGTAAGTGCCATGTAATTTGGTTATAAGTTCTACATTTTACTAACAAAAGACACAAAAACCTTTGAATTTAAAAGTATTTTCTAAGCAAACATCTTAATTTTGTGAAAGTGTATTTGAATATTGCATTCAACAAGCAAAATCATTGATAAAATTTTCAAACAATTTTAGTTTTGGGGAAACGGTCTGAGTTTAAGTCATTTTTTTCATCTGTTTCTTGTCAGTGCCCTTAAACCTCATAAGTAAGTCCTCATTAGAAGTTGTGTTATAGTATATTCTTCATACGAATAAAGTTTAAAGACTTTTCGCCCATCCTTTCTTTAACAATTCAAAAAAATGAATAAATCTGAAAGTGTTTGGGTACTGCATATTATACTTTCTCCACATTACTTTACAAACATGATAAGTAATGTAATATGTCGTAGGATGTTTAGAAATCTCAGTTGAGTTTATCAATGAAGACACAAGCTCAAATGAATTGAAAAGAGCAAGAAGTTAAAAGTTTCATTTTCCCATAATTTCTTTTCATTTGAAGTTAGAATGATCATTCAAATAGCTCAAATTGTCACCTCATCATGACCAATAACTTTTTAAAAAAGTTTTTCAATAACTGCAAATTACTTAGAACTTAAGGCTTGAAAAGGGATTTTCAGTCTCTAACTTAAATTGCATTTTAAAGTTATACATGTGTCATCTCAATAAAAACTCTCCCCTTATGGCTCAAATTGCATCTTATATTTTCGTTCAACATCATAATTTCAGTCCTTATGGAAGTAAAAGAAAAATTTATGAAGAGGATAAAATTTTGTTTTCTGTATATCTCTTAACAGATAAGTTCTGCATTTGCATTCCAGCTCACACTTTTTTTTAAAAAAATCATTCTTGTGAATGTATATTTTATTCTAGATCATTTTATGTAACTTATTTTCAGAAGTATTTTGAAATAAGAGATAAATTTTGTTGGGAAGTTAATAAAAGATTCTTTCACAATGTAGTTATTATTCTGGCATTTATTTTCAGAGTTCTTTAAGAATTTTTATTTTCAGAATGTTCTGATTTAAAAATTAATCATCATGAGCTTTATATTAACATTTTGATTTTACATTATGGGGTTCAAATTAACTGTAAAAATATGTACTACTTTCTTAGATTAATTAATTTTCAAAATAGGATTTAAATTTTATCAGTTGAAAGTAACAATTATGAATCCTTATTCACTTCTTGAATCTTTTAAAATTTATATGTAAGCATTTCACTTTTGAAATATTCAGTCAATTCCATTCACAATTCAGCTTTAGATAATGGATTAAAGGAATGCAAGATTTTTTATTAAGATGGAGATGCCAGTGGAAAACTTCCCTTCTCCTCTTTCAGTGGATGGAGTATAAAATCTGTAATATATTTGTAGGGTTACCTATTCTTCACTCCCTTCGTTAACAGTGAATCTGATGTAATTCAATTAAAGATTCACATTGTACACATCAAAATTGACGATACATTTATGTTTTATTGAAAGAAGAGATATTATAAAATGAAAATACTCTATGAGTCCATTATCCGTTACTTAAAATGGCATAATTTCAAAATTTTAAATTTAAACAGAACTGAATGCATAAAAATGTGAATTTTATAGTATTTATTCACCAGTGCATAAAATGATATTTAAAAAATCTATTTATGCAACATTGGTATATCCTATAAAAAAAGGTTGGTGCTGTAATAAATATTTAGATTTTCTGGAGTTTCACCCCATTAACATAGATAATTATCTATATATATTTAATGAAATCGAAACTATTTTAAATATGCTATAACTTATTTATGTAATTCTATTGTTTACTTATTTAATAGGTTGAAGGATTAATGAAGGGCAAACCATTTTTTATTGAAACAAAATATGATGGAGAAAGATTGCAGCTTCACAAGGATGGGAATTCATATATGTATTTCTCTAGAGGGTATATTTCAGTTACATTCTTTTCTATATTAAATGAATTATCATATAAATATCTTAAGAGTATTTCATCTATTTATTTATTGTTATTAGTATTTTTCTTTAGAGGATTTGATTGCACAGAAACATATGGGAGCACTCCTTGTCAAGGCAATTTAACACCATTTATACACAAAAGTTTCAAGACAGGTGTTAACAAATGCATCTTAGATGGAGAAATTGTGATATACAGCAATAAACTGAATTGCATTGGTAAGAAGATTTAATAATATTGATTCAAAAGAACACTAAGGCAAGTTCAAAACTTTGCCTTTGTGACCATATTTCATTTAAAACTACAGGAATAATTTGCTATTCAATATTAAATTGCGAGCAGTTGATATGACTTTTAAAACATTTGGTTTTAACCAGTGGGTTAAAGCCACAGTAACAATTGAAATTATTTTAGAAGCTTTTATTTTTTAAGTTGTTATTTCTTTTTACTTTTCTATACTGAAGTTCAATAATGATCCACAAAAATGATTAAATTTGTAAATAAAAATGAAGAAAGGAAGCCGTAATGGAATCAATAACTTGAAAAGATACTGATACATTTTATTTGCCATTTTTCTGATATGCAAATGTGACATCATGTAACTTGAATGTCAGAAATGTAACTTTATTTTATTGTTTACTTAATCATTTTTATTTTAGTTATGAATGTTTATGTCTAGCAAGATTCATTATTTATGATGTTCAGTGTTTATTGTTCAGAACCTGTATCATGGCTGATTCTGTGGTTTCAAAAAAATACAAATAATAATGAAGACAAAAAAAAAACATTGTGGGAGTGTACATTGATGAACACAAGTATCAAAATTCATTTGCTATATAAGTACAAGACAAATGGTGTTTTTTTCTTTTTTAAACTTTTGCAGATATTGAGCTCAGATCAAAATTGCACTTAGTTAACTGATGTACTCTTTTCCTTTCCAAATTTGCTTGGAGTTCTTTTTCTTTTGTTTCTTTCTGCCCTAATGGAAATTTATCTAGTTTAATACATACATATTTTATTTTGTTAAAAGTCACTTAAAAGAAAATTTTTCTGAAAATTTTCTAAAGCACAATTCAGTTTATTATAATTACAAATTTTGCTCTTTTTATTGCTAAAGCTACTTTTTTTATATTTATATTAATTATTTTCATCAGTGAAATATTTTTCTGAGTTGAGTGATCAAAATTAATCCTAATGTTATATTAGTCTTATATATCTTTTGTCTATGATTCATGAAATTTAAATGCTTGTCAATAATTTTAAGGATAGTAGTATAAATTTTTTTTGAAGGTAATGTTTAGTTTGTTACATTTTAAACACAAAATAGTTTATCATTTTTTTCTTTATTAGAAACTTGATCAATCTATTAGCATTAAAAAAATTCCTTTTCTCAATAAGACAGTGGGTTATCTGAAATATTTAGTCTTGTTCTATAAAATCTCTAAGGAAATAATAAAAAAATATTATGGAGAAATGCTTTGAATTTGGTGCTTTCTTTATATGTGTTCTTAGTCAGTTCTATTCACAACCTTAATTTTTTTTTCATATAAATATTTTGTATGATTTTTCAATAGTTATATGCCTATGCTGATTGAAATAAATCAGGACGAGAAGCATATAAAATATTAATATAATTTTTTTAATATATGCCCTCAAAATAAAAATCTCTATTTAGATTACCTGGGGGAAAAATTTGTTGACTGTGGAAAAATGTAATACTTAATCATTCTAGTTTTATAGTTTGAAGCTGTTAAGAATGATGAAACATGCCTGTAAACTGAAACTGGAAATATCTACATACTTCAACTTGTTAAGCATTAAAAAAAAATGAATTGAGCAAGTATTGTTATGAGGATTGTAAAATATACCATACACAACCCTCAGCCACTCTTGGTTCTTTGATATATCTTATATGTCTAGTGAATAACAGCTTCCACAATCTTATCTCTACCATTAATGGTTTCATGTCCAAAACTCTAGTCTCAGTGTCCACTAATAAGACTAAATATGCACATTTATACCAGTTTTTATGGTCAAATACTATGGTGGGAAAGGGCAAAAATATAACATCATGTCTTGTGTTCCATTCACCCTTTCTAAACGTATTGATGACAACATAAGGTGAAATAATCATATTATGACCCAAACACTGAAATAATCATCATATATAGACCTTTCCCAAACAAGGTACATCCATTAATCAAATATGTGGTTAACACAATTACATCACCATTGCTATATTATCAGAGAAAGTGAAAATTGGCATACTGAATAAAAGCACTTCTGAATATTCATAATATTCTTTATAGTTTCCTGATCATGATAAGTACTGGTGAATTTAATTTACACTCAGTCGTGATGCAGATACTGTTGCAGAATAACCATCAGTAGTACAGCCTCATACCAAGCCACTATTATTATATGAAAGTGAAGTGAAAACAGCATAATCCGAGTGAAGTCACTTTTTATGCGTTTCTTGAAAATGCCCTCACTTAAGAAATAATTTTAAAGTATTATCAAATGATTTTCTTTTCATTTAAAAAATTATATTCATAATCACAGTCACTAAAACTGTATCTACAAGGTTTATTTAAAGGCAGTTAAACTTTAAAAGTTTAATGTTTGTCGAAGTATAATGTTAATAAAATTAACAGTGAGATTATTAAATGGGATGTAATATTGTCATAGAAATTTCTATTCATTATTACTATTATTATTTATAATTAGAAAAATAGGCAATCCCCAACTTAGAAATTTTGCTTTATCCTGCAGTTTATATATTTGGCACAAATAATTCTTGTTTTTGAATCTTTATAATTCCATAAATATATATAAACACATGTAAATGAATATATATTTAATGGTTCATTAATATGCAATTCCTTTAGTTTCAAAAGGAGAGAATGCTGATGTTCAAGCTCTGGAACCAGATGGAGATTATGAACCCTGCTTTTGTGTTTTTGATATATTGATGCTTAATGATAAAGTACTAAGCAGTCTTCCTCTGACTGAGAGAATTAGTTACATCAAGAATACCTTTACTGCCATTGAAAATAAAATCAGATATACTGAACAGATAACTGCTTCAACCAAGTATATCCAATTTTTAAAAACTTATAATTCTATATTTCTTTCGTCCATTTTTATTATATAATTTTTGTTATTTTGTATAGAGTTAATAGGTATTTTTAAAAAACATTTATAGTTGTATAAAAGAATTAGGTAAAAGAAAGATTTGTTTATTTAAGTCTGAAATTTAAAGGAAAATAAACAATTTGTATTTTATTGATCGTAAAGCAATACTTTTATTTAAATTTACAGACTCTTACTTTATTTAAATTATTTTTTATTTATTTTATTTTCCTTGAATCTATTTTAATTATTTTATTTGAAAAATTTTTCAATGATAATATAGGGCATTACATATCTATTATAAAAAGTGGCGCTGATATTTTTATCTTGTGCCCCAATAAGATATAGCATATTTTTCATGGGGGATATTAGGAAAAATGTGTCTTTGATTTGTGCATTGATAAATAAAAAAGTTTTTATATGGATAGTACAATGGTTATTTACCTCATCAACTGACAAAATAGAGATTTTTTTAATAATGTAAAATTTTTAGATGGAATGATTATAACATACCAGAGCCGGCCTTCTCTTTGATGGGGCCCAGGTGTAGGAAGCCATTTAGGGACCCTACTTATATAAGCATGTATTATTAATGCATGTTTTATGCATGATTTGGTTTTTACCAATACATAATTACTTCAGAAAAATTACAACTTTTTGCTATTTCTTTTTCGATGCTTAATATATCAAGTGCATTTAAGTGTTCTGAACACATGCTTGAACTGAAGATAATTCATTATTAATTTTAATTTGCTGAAAGAGTGCTCAACATTTGCTAAAGTAGCTGGCAGCATAAAAAAAAGTTTTAACTCAGTTAATACGTTTATAAATAACTCATTATGATTACTATTTGGTATATATTGCAACATGTCTTGTGCGTTATTTATATCTCTTACCTTAAGAATCAAATCACGCAGCAAATAAATTTTCTGGATTAGGTTTTCATCTACGTCTGTGTTATAAATCTTTTCCAAGTTTTTAGAACATATCTCCAATTCATGTTTTTCTAAAATTTTATATCAGTGACTAATTTGAAATCTGAAATAATATTTTGTATACTTTTAAATCTATCTTGTATCTATCTTGTCTACTCTTAAATCTATCTATTTTTAAATCTAGCAGTACTAATTACTGTTAAAAAATAATGCTATAATTCCTCTACCAGGGTTTTTATAACTTTGCCTTCTGCTGATTTGGAATATAATTTGTTCCTTTTTCGAATTCATTTTACAGGAAAATGCTCAAATTATGTGCTGGAACTTATTGCTTTGTCTGAAAATGTGTTAAATTTTGGATTTCAGTTTTAAACTTATTGACTAAATTGAAAGACGAGTAAAAAACAATTGTTTTTGTTTAAAATAGTTTACTGATAGTGTTATGTTCAGACAATACTGCAAACCTTACTTTTAAACATAAAATAAATGGTATTTCTTGTATTGCATCCAATAAACTTTTAGCTTCAGATACTATAGTATTATTGTTACTTACATCAATAAATTCTTCTAAAGTATTAGAAGTTTGCTCGAAATGTGTATACATAGTTTTAACCAAATTTATTTCAAATTCCTAATAAGTGTCATATAATGGTTTATGAGTAATTTTTAAATGTTATTGTAGAATTTCCCATCTTTTGGTAGATGTAGAAAATATGCAATATCCAAAAAAAAAAAAAAATTACAATATAAAATGCTGGAAGCAGAATCAGAAATTCATAAATTAAAGAGGTGTGACAGGCAAGGCACATAAATTGCATGTGGATTTAAAGAAAATATTCTAGACTGTATACCTTTATATTTCCGTTTCATGTTGCTAACGTTGTCATATTCTTGCTCTCTACAGTTAATAATATCGAAATTGAGTTTGTTTAATCTTTCCAATAGAGTTTTGTAAAAATTAGGCCTAATGTTGCTAGGCCTTCTGCAGTCAAATCACTTCATTAAACCCTAAATGTCTCATTTCGATATACATAAATTAACTTCCTGCCCCCCCCTTTTTTAGGTATCACCTCAAAGAAGTAGGAATTCTTCTATGTGGGTATCACAGGGATCATTGCCTAATAACGGCGTGAGTCGAAGCTCAATTATTTACCACCGTGAAACAAACTTATATAATTTCAATATGTGTAAATGCTATTATTGTTCAGAACATTATTTTAATTATTAACCATGGTTGGACCCCCCCCCCCCCATCTCAGCAGTGGGGATCAGGTGCATAGCACCCGCTGCACTCTCAGATGGCCGGTCCTGTAGCATACTCTCAAAAATCTGGTACTACTGTAATCTACCCCCTCTTATAGTCCTGTGTTTATAGTTAAGCAAATGGGAAGAGTATGTAAAGGGAGAGTAAAAGAAGTGTTATCTTTTACAAATATCACTGATATGATTGAGTATAAACAGTAAACTGCTGTTCAAGTGTTTTAATAGTTTTTTTATAATATTTACTATTTGTTAGATAATTACTGTATTGTTTTCTGTAGTAAACACAGGTACTACAATTATAATATATGTCTTTTTACTCACCTCAACTACTCCAGCACATCTTACATTAATCCACTTTTCTTTTTTTGCCAAATTGTTGGTTGTCAATTGCATACGAATTTTTATCTTGATGAGTGAATTAATTATTGACTTTATTTTTCTTCTCACAGAATTAACTAGTTTTTTTTCTTAGTGATGAAGTTACTGAAGAACTAAACAAGGCAATTGACAGTAGATTAGAAGGTATTGTTGTAAAAAATCCTGATTCAATTTATAAACCAAATATGCGAAAAGGAGGTGGATGGCTGAAAGTGAAACCAGAATATATTGAAAATTTGATGGATGAATTAGACTTGCTTATTATTGGTGGATATTATGGTGAAGGACGGCGATCCACTGCTATATCACATTTTTTACTTGCAGTGGCTTCACCAGACCAGACAGGTATGCAATTTCATTTGACTTAGATAAGCATCTGATGATAATTTTTTATGTTAAACTTCCTTCAGAAAGTAATTATTTTGTTAATTTGAGAACTTTCCTTCAAGCATTTTTTTTAATCTGGCCATTATCTTTTAAAATGTTCTATGAATGATGCTGGCTGTAAAATACAAAAGAAAATTATCTTCCAAAAATTTAGAAATTTAAAACAATTTCAGTAAAAAGAAATTTTAAATGAAAATTTTGTTACATAATGTTTTTTGGATTGCATATATATTCTTTGCATATTGCATTGAATGACATATTTGACTTTGACTACAGATTTTTAATTGTTCGTCTTTTGCTGTAGTTGCCCCTAAGTAATAGTAACCAGTTTCTATTCTTAAGATTTACAATAATTCTTAACACATTCACATGCTATTGAATAAATTATGGGTATAATGAGGATGATAATGAATCTTATTAATTTAAAATGTCTCCAAAATACAAAGGAGGAAAATGAAAATCAGTTTTTATTCTTTTAAATTTCTCTTTTAAAAATTATCAATATTGGTTTTTTTATGGCTCATAAAAGATCCAATTATAGTGAACTCCCAACTATCGGCAGTAGATTAATAATTCTGCTGGTTATACAAAAATTCTGAAAGTCAAAAATCAATAGAATAAAACTTCTTTTTTTACAGTTAGGAGAATGCATACAAATATGACCAAATAAAATGTTGATTTCTGTGATAACAAAATTGTATATTGAAATTTTTAGTGTAATTTCATTGTAAGTTCTCTCCAAATACAATACAAGTAACTGACTCAACAGTCAGTTACTGTTAAATTATTTCTTAAATATTGCTTTAATTTTTGGTTGATAGTTTCTTTTCATCTAAACTAAACTTGGTTCATTATAAATATATTTCAGTTTTTGCTTACTGTTGGCTTTTTTAGAGCATTAAATGAATGTCTCATTTAAAATATTATATAGTTTTTTAGTAATTTTTCTCTGCTATATTTATAACTTATTCTTTTTGTCATTACCCTTGTCTATCAATGTTGTCTCTTCTACACTTATCATTTTTTAAAATCAGTTATTCAGACTAACTTTTTGAGTGATAGCAATTAATAATATTAAAATAATTCAAAAATCTTATAATAATTAATTGTTTTGTTGATAGATGGTGTGCCAAATAAATTTTATTCCTTCAGTAAAGTTGGTTCTGGATATTCATTTAAAGAGTTATATGAACTTTCTGGGAAATTTGGAGATCATTGGCAGCCATACAATCCTAAGAAATCACCAAGTTATTTGGTGATTGGTGGGGGAAGAAAAGAGCAACCTGATGTGTGGATTGAGCCTTCAAAATCTGTTATAGTACAAGTAATTTTTAAAAAATTTCATCCTTATTCATAATTTTAGAGAATGCTTTTTTTACATATTTATTACTTTATTAGAATAATTGTGATTTTCAAGACTTATTTTATTATTTTTAATTGATTTTAAAAAATTCTTTTAAAAAGCTAAAATTAAGTTAAAAACGTATAGACTTGCTCTCTGGAGCTGGTGGGCGATACATCTGAATTATGTATTGTTAGATAAATCAATTTTTTTTAATTTAGAGACTATATGTATCAAAGTTTGCCAACATTTCATTACTTTATAGCTTGCTAGCAGAAATACATAATGGGAGGACAAAAATTGTCCCAAGTTGAATATAGTCATATTTAATATAACTCTAATATTTTTCTGTTATTTTCAAATTATTTTCTTCTCAGTGAATGCACATATCTATTTTAGGTGAAACATCAGCCATCATGAGAGCTTATCTGTACTTAAATATAATTGTATGGTATAAGTCTATCGAGGTCTCAGCTCAGTCAATCAGATGTAGATTTTTTTTAAAATACCATAAAATTCAAATACTGCAATTTTCTATAATTGTGAGTTGTGGTACAAGAATCTTATACAGAGAATTGCTGTTGATTCAATTCTGAATAGCGTACTAAATACAGTAGGGGGTAGTTAGTAATTTACTTGAAAAATGTAGTTATAATTGTTTGTCATAGGTTTCAAAAGCAAGCATCCGAATTGCATATGACAAAGAATGTGTTAAAGATTCACTAATATTATTATAATTTTCCAGTAACATAATTATAGTTATATTTTATGGACATTTATTTAATAATATTGCAACAACAGCAGTCAACCACAAAAAATCTTGTCAATACTGCTACTTTCAATGGTGGCAGAGCGGTTGGCTGTATGCAAGAAGAGATTATTACTACAACAGTTGCAATAACAAAAAATCATAATTAACATTTATCTTTTAAAACCTGTATTGGTATACAGTAAAAGATCTTTATTCGCAGGGTATATGTTCCATAAATATACCGCGAATACAGAAACCGTGAATACAGAATGGTAATTTAATTGGGATTTTAGGGGATACGTTCCTAGGTGACAAAATAAAAAAAAACAAATACATAAAAAATCAATTTAATTGAAGTTTTTGAACATTTTGATTAATTATCTTAAGGCTTAGGCAATGGTTTGAAGAATTTCGTAATTTTCTCTTGCTTGGCAATTTTTAAAAGCTCCTCCAATTCAGACTGATATGCAGCAGTTGCAGTAACGATTTGCCTCTAAAAAATAAGACTTCATTCCATAGACGTTCATAAAGAAATCACAAAGCTCATTTGCCATTCTTAAACCTTCACTAAGATTTTTTAAATCAAATGTCATGTTTCCAGGGCTTATTGAAGCCTCTTCTTCAATGGGTTGTGAATATAACATTTCTTCCAAGTCAGCTTCAGTCAAATCTTCATCTTACGATTCAAGCTATTCCTGAACGTCTCTTGATTCTATCTGTGCGAACCCATCTCGTCCTATTCCATTCGCGATTTCGGCTATGTTTGCAGTCAAAGTTTGAACTTGCACAGATTCTTCGTCATTTTCCGCAGTCAGAACAGCCTGCCTGACTTCAATGTGTTTTTCCAGCATGACTTCAATGTGTGTGGCTTCAGTTCTTCCAATGATTCTTTTATGTTTACGATGCATTTTGCTATATCAAATTTCTTCCAGCATTCGATAACATTCATATCAGGATTACATTCCATATTATCCAATATGATTTTGAAGGTTAGTCTAATGTAATACAGCTTAAAGGCCTGGATTATTTCTTGGTCCATAGGTTGAAGCAAAGCCATCATGTTGGGAGGTAAAAATGTCACTTTTATATTTGGATGCATAGTTTTCAGGTTTGCTAGGATGACCTGGTGCATTGTCTAAAACTAGAACTGCTTTAAAGTCTGAATTCTGTTTTCTTTTTTGTAAGTTTCAACTTCAAAAACAAAACAATTCCGGAGCCAGTCGCAAAAAATGGCACTTGTAACCCATGCTTTCTTATTAGCATACCAAAACATTGGCAGGTTGAATAAAGAAACCGCGAATAAAGAAATTTTTAGCTGCGAATATGGGAATTGGGCTGCATTTTTTTCATCTGCGAACGAAGGAAGCGCGAATAAGGAGCTTTTACTGTATTATAAATTAATTATTAATATATTATTAATTATAAAAGCATTGGCAGATACCAAATTTTTAGAATTATGAAATTATTTCAAAAGTATTATCTGAATTTACGAGTTACAGCTTATCTTTATGAATTATGTGTTTTAAAAAATAAAAAAATATTACATACATAATTTTTTTATTATTTCTTAATAATCTTTTTATGTACTTAACTTTTCGTTTATATAACTACCTGTTTTGAAATTCTGCTATATGTAAATTTACATTTAGGCTTAGAATTTGTTTAAGAGCATTTTAAGCTGTAATAGAAGATGATTTTTTTATTTATGTAAATGAAATACCTTCTTTTTTTTCTCTTAGTTTATATGCTGGCATTGCTTCAGAAGAATACATTCACATTTTTTATTCTTCAATAGCAAAGTTCTTTATATTTCAGTATATATGACTAGGATTTGAAGTATAATGTAACAAATGTTAAAATTATCACATTTCAAATTACTTATCTGTGTTTGTAAATTGAAAAGTTTGATGCAAAAAGAAGGTAGTTCCAATTATTCAAATTTACAGAAAATTATAAAACAAAATGTTTTAAAATTCTAAATTGTGTGAAGATTTTCTTTTTCTCAATCTTCTAAATTGTTCCTACATATTACGAGAGTATTTTTACTCAAAAGTAGATTTTGCAGATGACATAGCACGTGTTGGAATGTTGGAGCTACTTCTTTCATGCACCCAAATAGATAGTGTGTCTATCTCCATAAAAAATATACTGATAATGAGCATATCAGTATAATTGTTCAATTGCAAAAATGCATTTTACTAAAATATTATTTTATTTAAAGTAAACTAACAAGATTTACATACAATTTGGCTTTAAAAACAATATAAAATATATTCCCATTACTCATCACACCCCCCCCCCCCCCTCTGTAACAACAGGCTCATCTGCTGTGTCATTGAGTTGTATACCATCATAGAACTGCATATTTTTTGGGATGTATTTGTGAGCTAATTCTATTACATCTTACTCTCTTAAATAGAAAGGAGTGGGTGAAAGATGGCTGATTCTTGTTTAACATTAATGGAGTAATGCTTTGGAAGATGAATATTCTTACTGGCTTGTTATAGAGCAGTCCAAAACTATCTCTACATAATATGTTATCTGTATTAATTTGGGATTTTCCATTAGTAAAAACTCCATATTTCATTATAAAATATACCAGTACATTCACTTGGTAGAAAAACTCTTTCTACTTTCCTTCTGCATTTTTCAATGTTTCGAAAGGAAAGAAAGAGGGAAATGGGGGTTGCTCCAGGTGTTGTATTATCACAAAGTAATACTCTATTGCACTACCAGCATATCTATGAACTGTGCTTACTGAGAACAACTTTAAAAACTCAAAAGACCTTTAAAAGTTAGCTGAAAGTTCAAGATGAAATAAGTATTCGTTTTCTTGCATCCATTGCTTTTATTTTTTAGAACTCACAGTAAAACTAAATTTAAATCATAGCATGTTCAAAAAAAAATCATTCATTAGGTTACATTTAACAAAAATCATTATGTTATCTATACTTATAATAAAGCTCAATGTGTGTGTGTGTGTGTGCGTGCGTGTGTGTGTGTGTGTGTTGGCGCTCTACAGGCCAGACCGTTGGACCTACAGCTACCAAATTTGGTACATGTATACCTTGGAGGTCGGGAATGTGCACCTCGGAGCCCTTTTTTCGAATTTTTAATTAGAATTTGAATTAATTAAAATTTAAGCGAAATTTCGACGTTTTTCCGCTATAACTTCCGAAATTATTATCGCACAAACATGATTTTAACATCAATTTACAGATAAAAAAAATTGCCTTTTTAATGGTATCAGTGTTTTAATGTATAACTTAAGCTTCTATTTTTAACGAATTATTTTAACCATGTTTTTTTTAGCAGGTGACTGGATAAAATAAAATAAAACAATGCCGGAAGTTCAAATAAAAAAAAAAAACAACTATCATCGCAAATCAAATCTAAAGAAATACAACTTTCAGCACGTGACTGGATAAAATAACATAAATATAAAATAACATATCTAAAAAAATAAATGCAAGGCAAAGGATTCTATGAAATCGTTTGCAATATTTATATCATTAATTCCATAAATTATCTTTATTTACAGTAAACCTGATCTAATTTAGACAGGATATGCATTGAAATCGAGACTTAACGGCATATTTCTATAATCGTTTGCAATATCTGTGTCATTAATTCAATAATTTTTTCCCTTTTTCGCTTTATTTAAAAAACATTTTAACATTTTGGCAATATCACCGAAAAAAACATTTTTAATATTTTGATAGCATAATTAATAAATTATTAGAGCATTAAACTGAAAAAGTCTTTCCGAATAAAGTTACCGACTCTTTAACTACTAATAACTGAATCTTTTAACTTTAACTATTTCTTAAATTTTGGCTAATGAATATGTGATTTAATTGGAAATTTTAGAACGCATTACTCATGGCGAACCAGCTGGTCGCCAAAGGCGGCTAGTAATTAATAAAACTAATATTAAATAAAAGACAGGTAGACATGACACCAGGATCTACTTCTGTATTACAATACACTAATTAGATAGACAACTCCATGGATTGAGTAACATGAGAACTACCGATTGGAGCTAGAACTTTCTGGCACCAAACAACAAGCAAACAAAAAAAAAAAATATTTTAACCACATGATAGTGCATTACTTTAAATTCCTCTAAGTTGGGACTATATCCATTTTGTAGCAACACCTTCAGTTGTAAATATCATTTACAAAAAATTAAAAATATGCTCATTATCAGTATTTGGTAGAATGCCCATACACATGCAAATCAAAATATATAAATAATATTTTTAATTAAATAGTATTTTGATACAATAAATTTACAAAATATTTTAAACTTTTATCTAAATTATTATTATATGCAATATCCTTTCATCATCTACAAATTTTATTTTTAATTAAAATTAAGTTTGTAGTTCCAACAATTTTTATATCTCAATAAACAGATTCTAAACTGATTAGTTTCTAAAAAAGCAGACTGCATCATACAATTTTTTAAAATGAAATCTTGCCTGTTTGACCTGTAGTGCACTAACATAGACAGATGCATATTGGCATGTTCATTTTTATTATTGGTAGAGATCTGTAAAATTTCTGTGTTAGGTTATATCTAACTATGTGCATTACTAATTTGATTGCTTCAGTATGATTTATGTACTCTAAAAAATATTATTTAGTGTATAACCTTAGTTATTGAATTATTTATCTAATATCTGTTTTTGGTTTTAGGTAAAAGCATCTGAAATCGTTAGGAGCAAAGGTTTTGCTACAAACTGCACTCTTCGATTCCCAAGAGTCGAAAAAATTCGTTATGATAAGCCTTGGCATGATTGCATGACCATGATAGAACTGGAAGATCTTAGAAATGTATTTAAAAATTTGTGCTTTTCTTTTAGTCAATGAACTTGAAATCTGCTTGAATATGCCTCTTGATGCCAATATGATAACTATGAAGCAATCCAACAGAGTAGTTCCACTTTAACTTTTCAGTACAAAGCTTACCTTTGCAACTATCTTGTAAGCAATGGCATCATTGGTGGTATTAAGGTGCACATTAAAGCAGATTTTAGCCCTGTTTGTTTAAAATTGTTATGATTAATTCAAATATTCATTTATATTGCTATAATTAATGAATTATATTTCAAAGTTAGCCCAAGGAAGATTGGCAACAAAAAGGAGCGTTGCTAGTGAAGAGGAACCTTCTCCAAAGAAGCAAAAGATTCCAAAAGAGAAGGGTGCTACTGTTGCTCCTCATTTTCGTCCTACTGATACAAGCTCTGTTCAAAAGGTAAATACTTCCTTAGAATTTTTTTTCTTTTTGTATGTATTAATTTTGTTTTCAGATTATTGTGTGTGTGGATTATACATTATCTTTAGTAGTTTAAGAATTAGCTGTTATACTATATTTAGAATGAATCTCTTGCATGTTAAATTTTACTTTCTATATGTTGGATTTATTTATATGGTTGCTAATTGCTGCACCTTTATTTATTCGTTGGTTACGTTGTTAAAAATAGAACAAAGTTCAGAATGTCATATAGTCTGAATTTTTATATTCAACCTCTTAAAAATGTTTTGGAATCCTCAACTCTAATTTGAATATAAATTGATATTAATTGATTTCAGATTTAAAAAAATACTATTGGCTCATCATTTTACACACGTCATAAATTTAATATTTCAATAGGAAAAAAATAATAATAATAAATTTTTGCTGAGATTAATTTTGAAAAAATGATTTCAAAATATATGAGCCCTAAACCTTAATTAAAATATTAATTAATATTAAAGATTGCAGTTAAATAACACTGACCTTTTGCCTCTTATAAACAATAAATTTAATATTTGGAAGGAGGTGGAAGACTTGTTTAAAATTGTGTTTAAATTAATTTTGGGATATCGATTTTAATTATAGAAGTTGTCATACAGATAAAATTTGCCTCTGAAATGCTAATTTTTTTAATTTTAGTAGGTGCAATTTTTTTTATTTGCAGTTATATCAAGCTATGGTAGAAGAAATTAGTCCACTCTCATTCCACCTTCTTTATAGGAATATAATAATTTTTTCATAGCACTGATGGCAAAAAATAAGGCTGTTAAATTATGTTCAATTCTGTTAAAGGATGAAAAATCACAAAATCACATGAGATTCAACAAACAAATATGGGAGGAGAGGACAGTTATACTGGAGATTTTTTTTTAACCATTGCATTTTACTTATCCATTCATTTTTTTTTTTGTCCTATGCTTCATTATTTAGTTTTCCTCTGTTATTGAGTAGTTTTATAAAAATATATAACATTTCTCTTTGTTGTAAAACAGCTAACTGCATTGTTTGAATTTAGAAGTCATAAAATATTTTTTATCATATGTGAATTTACTGATTTTAAATTTTGCCATTTCTCTGAAATTATTATCATTTCTTAAATTTTGAAATTCCTTTTATTTTTATTTCAAAATATCTTTGTTTGGCCTAACAGGTTTCTGAAATTTTTAAAGACAAAGAAATATGTGTTATTTTTGCCTCACTTGAAAGAAAACAAGCCATGGAAAAACTTATTGTTCAGCATGGTGGAAAATGTGTCCAAAATCCAGGTAATAAATATAATAAATCTTACTTTATTCAATCAAATAAAAATTATTATATAATATTTTTGATTAGTACTTTCAATTTAGTTATCAATATCTAAATAATAAATAATTTTTTAATCTGATTATTCAGATTAAAGAATCTCAAGCTTGTGATTACAGGAATCTTTTTTTTTTTTTAAAAATGGAGATTCAGATTTTTAGCTTGAAATATCACAGTATAATAACGTTTTAAGCTTAGTTCGTCTCTTTTTATTTTTGAAAAATTGCTCACAATTATGTAACAATGATAAATCAATATACAAAAAAGTGCCTAATATTGTAACAATACACAGGCATGTATTCTAAAACTATTGTAAAATGTAATTTTAAAAAATTGATATCTGTTGAAGGGCCTATTTTCTTTTTCTTTGTGTTTTTTAGCTGTGTAAAAATCATGTTTATGGTTCAATATACTGCAAAAATGATTAGGAAAAACATTTAAATTAAAATTTACTTTTAATTAAAAATCTCATTAAAATTATTAAAAAAATATCTGAGTGACAAGCTACTATGCAAGATATAACTAAATGCCAAATTTGATAACCCTAACTCCAACTGTTTACCCTTTGTATTTTTTTTCATCATGCTAATTTAATAATAGTTATCAGCTTATAAACATTATCATGTATTCATGTTTAATCAAATGTAATCAGATTTAATCTATCAACTATTCTCACTGTGAAATTTCAATTTCATATTGTCATATTTCCTGAGAATTTTAAGAATAAAACTAGAATTCAGTTTCATTTTTGCAAATATTTTTGAGTTCATTATTTGAATATTTTTAATTTAAAACAATGCCAAAATATATTTTTCATTGATTTTAAAATATTTGTTTTCCTAATGAGTTCAAAGATTTCGTTCACTGATCTACAAAAGTAAATGCAGATGAGCAGGAAAAAGTGTTACTTTGTCATTTATATGGGAAAAAACCAAAAATCATGAAAATTGTATTTACATAATGTATATTCCAATAGTATAGTTTGAAGCACATACATTTCTAATGTCATTCTCTGTCTTTTTTAAGTGTTTGTATAGTTAATTACTTTCTTGTATATATAGTATAAAGTATAGTAATTGTCAAAAAATTCGAACTTGAAATTTTGATGACACTCCATGTTTTAGAACGTTTTGAGTTCAAAAAACATATTTTTGGGAAATGTCTGTCTGTCTATGACAAAGATAGCCCAAAAATGTTTTGAGCTAGATGGTAAAAATTAAACCCTTACGCCAAAATTTGTTCATTTCTATCAAACTTTAGACAAAATCCGTTCCGAAGAAGATTGTTTTTCCAACTGTTTAAATAAAAATTATCGTAATTGCAAAATGAAGAGAGTAATATGGTGAATGTTTGGTATACATGTTTAAATGCTGTAGTGTAGACACCTATCAGATTTTTAGTCAAATCCAGCAAAGGTTTGATCATCTGTTAGTTTATATTTTCAGGAACACACAATGATTTAAATATATCAAATTTGGGGTGAAATGTTTTTGCTGACAAATGTAATTTTGTGTCTAATTCTTATTTCACTCAGTTTGGAAATATACAACTAAAACTCAAATTTGATTTTCAGGTACTATTAACTGTATGCTAGTGGATTATTTGTTAAAAAACTGTCCAAGGATGTTATGAACTATTCCGTAATTATATTAATTTCATGCCAGAAGTTAATAATATTAATTATTATCGTCCACTAATGTCTTACAAGCATTCTCAGATATGAAAAATTTTATAAAGTTAATGCGAAAAAGTTCTAAAGTGACTATTCCTGCTGATTTATATCATTTGTACTTCATCCAATATTATCATTGCCATGAAGGAAAACTTGTATATAGCATATGTAAATATATGTTTAATGTTATTGTAGCTTTGATCTTGCTGCCATTCATCATATCACAAGCAACATTGCTCTGATTCCTATAATTAGTAAATAATTTAATGAGTAATTGCTTCTAAATTTATTTTAAAAAAAAACTTCTTGATGCCCTTGAATTGCAATTTATTTTCAATAGCACTGCTCAAACAGACAAGTTAATTTTCTTAGCCTTTTTTAAGTCATTGATATAGAAATAATTTGGCTTCCCTCCCCTTTAAAAAATCCATGTTTCTACACATAAATAATACTTTTCATAAAGCATCATTTCTGAGAAGTTCAACTATTTCTTATCAGTTAACTCTAGAAAGTTTATGATAAACTGGCTAATAATTTCTGTTCAAGTGATTAAATGCTTTGTTTTCTGGCAAGAGGTATTAAAAATAATTAATAAAATTTTTGTTTTTCTTTTAGGTAATAATTCTTTCTGTGTTGTCTGTGATAAAACTACAGTTAAAGTTAAAAATATAATAAAAACCAACATGTATGATGTTGTGAAATGTGAATGGATTGACAAGTGCATACAAAACCAAAGATTATTGTCATGGTAAATCTACAATCTACAGTTGAAATTACATATTCATAAATTTATTGTGTTTTCTCATTTAGTATTACATCTAAATTTGTTGTTAATTTAGGATTCCTGATGACTTGATACATGCAACAGAAAAAACTCGTGATAATCTTGGAGAATTTTTTGATAAATATGGAGACAGCTTTACTGAAGATGTTACAGAAGATTCTTTGATGAAAATATTCAATAATATTCCAAAGGAGGTAAAAAGAACATTTTTATTTAGTTTTACTATAAGTAGTTTTCATCTGCTCTTTGTGTTTATTATTTTTTACTTCATTTCCTTATATTTTTAATAAAAACATAAATCAAATGTTTGTCTTTTAATTTTTAAAATTTCTTTACCTATATACAGTGTCTCAAAAGATTGAGAGTACACCTCACTTTTACTTGATAAATCTGACTTTCAATATGACTAATGCATTACTGGGAAGTGCAAACAATTTTTTATTTTTACTCGTATGACAAACGGTTTAATTAAAAAAAAAAAACACTTTTTAAAGGAAAAGTTTCAAAAGCATTTTAAATAAACATATGCAAATTTTTACCTCGAAAAATTGGAAGTATCACCAATGAAAATTTTGTAATGTTTCTCATACTAAGAAAATGTCAGTACTTAGTTGCATGTCCTATTAATAAAAACATGAATCAAATGTTTGTCTTCTAATTTTTAAAATTCCTTTATCTATATACAGTGTCTCAAAAGAATGAGAGTACACCTTACTTTACTTAATAGATCTGACTTTCAATATGAATAATGCATTACTGGGAAGTGCAAACATATTTTTATTTTTACTCATATGACAAATGGTTTAATTTAAAGTTTTAAAAAAAAAACTTAAAGGAAAAGATTCAAAAGCATTTTAACTAAACAATGGCTTCTAAATGTCATAGTATCGATTTAACCAACTCTTTGGTGCTTTCTGAAAATATATTACTCCATTCTTGGAACATTTGTTTTAAATGCGTTTTGGTTCTTATTTTGTGTTTTTGGACCCATGTTTCGAGTAGGGCCCACAGATATTCAATGATGGTGTGTGACTGCTATTTACAATGTTAAAGACTCCACATTTTGACGTTATGTGCATTTTGTTTGGGGTTGTTGTCTTGCTGGAAAATGAAATTTCCACTTAAACCCAAATTTTTAGCATCTGCACATATTTATTTAAATGCTTCTAAAATTTTTTCTTTTAAAAGTTTTTCATTGATTTTTCTTTGTTTTTATTTTAAAATTAACCCATTTGTAAAAATAAAGTTTGCCTTTTCGGTAATGTGTTATTTATAGTGATAGTCAGATTTATCAAGTAAAAGTAAGGTGTGCTCCTAATTTTTTGAGCCACTGTATTTCATTTTTAATTCACGTGATTTTATCTTTTTTCTTCAGATTTCATTCATAATAATAAAGAAAAAATTTTGTATTTTATTTTGACATTTTTAGGAGTGGATGAATTTAGAAGTATCTAGTCGAGAAATTGCTGAAATGGAAAAGTCTTTATTTTCTGAACAATCACCTTATGGACTGTTTAGGGAATGCTGGTGAGATACTTTTACTAACTTCCAAGTTTTTTAGCATTATCTTTAATAAGTAGTCAGAGTAAGTATTTTTAAGTATTAAGAATTATATATTATTAATTCACTGGTATTCATTATGGTTTTGACCTTCTTAAAAAGTTTAATACATTAATTAATTGTATAGAAACTAATTGATTTAATTTGGGTATTCTCATATTTAACTGTTAATCAAAAATTAAAATTTTGGATGTTGTAATAATTTTTTAAACTGACAATAAATGTAATCTAAAATTATATTGATTTGAAAATCAGAAGCATTTGAAATTAATAATATATTTTATATAATTATAAATAGAATGCATTTTAAAATAAAAAAAAGTGTTTTCAATAATTTGGTAATATTAAATTGTAGGATTTATTTTTTGTTTGGTAGTTCTAATAAAAACAAATATTTAATCTTAACTTATTAATCATATTTTCTTTCAGGATACACATAAAATCAAAAAATGATGATGTTATTCCATTTGAAGATATGAACGAGCATTGTAAAATATTATATTTTCAACTAAAATTGCATGGATCTAATATGTGTAAAAGCATTGATGATAGAACTACTCATGTCATAATACCATCGAGGTAAGTTTTTAAAAGTCCAGAAAAATAATTACTCAAATTCATTTCCAAAAGTTTAGATGAATAAAGTATTTTTCTAGATTTAAATACATTTGCAACCATTAACCTTTTAAAAAATGACTGTGAATGCCTGGCTTAGTCTTTGAAATTTTAAGATCAAGCCTAAGTAACTGATCAGTATACCTGTGTAAATCCCAAAACTTTTGTAATTTAATCATTTATGTTCTAAAATATATTACCCTAAGATAGCACACCACCCAACCAGTCATAAGTTATGCCGATGTGATAAAAAATAAAAGCAACCCCCAACCCGACCACAGCAACATTGATAAGCAAACAATGAGAAACAACGAAGCAAGCTCCCTTCCTCCCCGGGTAATGGCAGATAATAATAAATGAAAAAAAAAAAAAACCTCACAAATATTGACCCCCCCCCCCCACCCCCCAAGAAGTAACATTCAGGACATCAGCCATCAAGTTAAACCAAATTTTCAATATAATTAATGATATCCCTGGTAACCTAGCAGCTATGAAACAAAACTATAATATCTGGGAGAAATGAATGATCCTAGCTGAAGCATTTAAATACCCTGTGATCTGCAAATAACACACTCTACTTTAACCCCGCTTCCCTATCCCTGCTGATAGCAAATGAACTAAATATACAATTCTGAAATATTAAATTTTAATTTTTGCCTCTTAGCAATAATGTAATAATTGTAAAGTAACTGTAATCTATGATCAAAATTCATGTTCAAACTAAGTTTGTTTTATACTTAGCTGTTATCCGCATAGAGTATTTTGCTGAGAATCCCCCCCCCCACCCATATGCAATGAATTAGTTGTATACAATATTTAATTTTATTCTGATTAAATAGGAGAAAGTTCATATGAGAAGATCAGTAAATAAAGAAAAACAACATTTTTACAGTCTAGATAATTCTTTACTGAATAAAATGTTGAATTTCAAAATTAATTGTGTAAAAAAACATTCTCGCTTGATCTTACTGTGGTTATAAAATTTTAAATATCTATGGGTAAAAATAAAAAGGTTGCTTTTCTAATCTGTCTACAAGAGGGCTTCTATTCTGCATCACCTTTAAAAAAATATTAATAACATTTATAAGCTAGTATACAATTTTTAAATTATGTGAAACCATAGCAAATGGTCTGTGGGGCAGATAGTTGGACCTAAATCTACTAAATTTGGTTAGTAGTTATTTAAATAATAGATGCTCATTAAAAAAAAAATCTAGATTTTAAATTCAAAGATTTCCCTAACACCAGCATTGTTCCTCAATAACTTGTAATTTATTATTTCATTAAAAAAAAATTATACTATTTAAATATGGTATTATTACAAATCTAATTTTATATATTTTTTTCTGTGTGTGTTGTTAGAATACATTTTATCAATTATTAGCTGTTTTTAGCCTATATGAAATAGTTATGAGCACATTTTTTAAATTCATATTGAAATGTTAAATTCTTTCAGTGATGATGTATCTGGAAAAGTTAGTGAATCCACTGCAGAGGTGAATACAAGAAATATTCACATACTAAGTGAGCATTGGGTACAAGACAGCATAAAAGATAACAAGCTTTTGGATGAAGAGGAATATGAAATAAAAAAAGAATCAGTGGACAGCAGTGATGAATCATTATTTTCTTTTTAGAAAGAATATTTTTAGTTCACTATATGTACAAAATAGATTATAATACAAACTGTCAGTACAAATAAATATTTTATACCTATTTTAATAAAATGCATTATAAAATCTCACTATAACAAATCATACATATTCACAATACAGAAATACACTTCAATAAAGATAATCTTTCAAGAAGACTCTGTCCTGTTATTTTTATCCAAATGTAATTGAAATTTGTCAAGATATGTTTTTGTTGCAATCGATAAATATTTAGATGACAAACCGTATTTTGATATGGTTGTGGACTCTTGTTCAGAATCAAATTCTGTTGAGCCAAATATTTTCTCTTTTTGTTTAGGACTGTCATATTCAGAATTTGTACTTGAAGATGATGTTGATATTTGACGAGTCATTTTTTTACTCCTAAAATAACAAAATCAACATATTATAATTTAAGCATTTTCTTAGCTCAATATGCAATATTTCATAAACCATTAAGTTTTATAATTGCTTTTAACACACTTTTCACATTTTAGAGAATAAAATTGTTTTATATAAGTACAAAGAAAAAATATGTATCTATTTTTCTTGTCTTTTGGATTGTATTAATACCAATTTAATACTTCATTAAAGTGGAATGAAAAATTCAATTTTTGAATTTTAATTTGTTATAATACAAAAAAGTTGTATTTTGGTATAGATAAAGTAAATTATAAGTCTTGAGGTGCTACAAGGACATTAAAGTTTCGTAAAATTGAAATGTTTGCTACAGTTTGAAGTCATTTTACAAAATAATTAGCATCTGATTTTTAATAGCATGGAAAAGTTGCCCTTTGGTATAGACAAGATAAATAAAAAAAAATATTAGAGCATATCTTGAGGTGCCACCAGGATGTTAAAGTTTCATAAAAACACACAATTTGTAACTTTATGTGCTTTGATTCCGAAATAAAAGCTTTCATTAGGCATTGTCATATGAATAAAAATCTAAAAGCAGTTTTACATTGCACTGGCATAACACTGAGTTATCACCAGAATGGTTGTTATTGAGGTAAGGGTGAGATTTATTTGCACTCAGTGACAAAGACAGAGCTGGATTCAAATCGATAGTTTTGCAAAATTCAATTGAGTTGGCATCTCCTCTCTGTCTATTATGCAACTGAG
This sequence comes from Argiope trifasciata, assembly GCA_026543055.1. Lineage (NCBI taxonomy): Eukaryota > Metazoa > Arthropoda > Arachnida > Araneae > Araneidae > Argiope > Argiope trifasciata. The sequence goes on along the minus strand of JAPMOQ010013041.1, from coordinate 1,524,136 downwards.
TTATTAGTTTAGATTTGTGTACTTTGCTGTGAGTAAAGACAAATATCGGAATATTCTATTTTTTAAAAATCTAATAATTTACTAGAAGTTGAACACAGCACTGACAAATCTAGTGCTACTGTTACATAAGACACAACTTCAAAATTACTACAGGGAAGGATCCTTCTGTAAGCAAAATATGTGAAACTTTAGTTCCAATAATAGAACAAATAAGATCGAGAGCTTCTATACCCTACAGTGAATCATTAGAATTTTACAAAATATATATGTATAAGGTTTAGAGCAAGTCTATTTTATAATGTTTCTTAGAAAAAAAGGCAGTAGATTTCAACTAACTATTTTCAAATGTACTATAAATAAATAAAATTCATACAAAGCAACATTTATTGCATTATACACAATATCTTTTAATTTAGAAAATCTTTTAATCCATGTGTCTGATAATATAATTTATGAATGCTATTATTGAATTATCAAATACATTTACAAAATGTCATTTTTTTTTATAAAGAATAATCAGTTGGATCAGATTTCAAACCATATGTTAATTTTGAGTTTAATCTTATACATGATTTTAGATATTCAATACAAAAGCAATCTGGGTGCAATTTATTTTATTTGGTTATATTATTAAAGTTTAAAAATTTTCATCCAACTTTTCTACAGAATTATTTTAGGATTTTATATAGTTCTGACCCAAAGTTGGGAGGACCAAGTAATTTTTGTTCATTGCATTTGTATATGCCTTTACATTAAAATAAAGATTATAAATTTATGAATGTGCATGTCTTAAATGAAAATAATAATAATAATTCACATACATATAAAGTACATACCCAGAATCTCTTACTGTGGCCTTGTTTACTACTTTTGGAGATGTATTATTTTTCTGCTTGTGCTTGGAAGATCGTGAATGTGATTTTAGAGCATCAGTTTTTAGTGTTGGAGAACTCTTTCTTTCTTTCCTTGTACAATCATTAATAGCATGCCTCTGCAAAAATAAATTATTAAATTTCACTTGACAAATAATTTTATATTTTTCAGTTACAATGTTCATAATCGAGATTTAAAATGACTTAATCAGAAAAAAACCAAATATATAAATTAAAAATTTAAATAATTCAGAACATTCTCAGATAAAAAAATCAATAAATCATTTATTAAAATACATTGCTAGCTGCTATTTATAAACAAATTCATAAAATTGGAAATCTGATGTGCTACTCAAGTCTACTGGGATGATTTTGCTCATAAGCACACAGAAACCTTGTTATAATCATTATATTTCAAAAACATATATGTAACAACTTGATAGAAAATAAAAACAGATGGATAAAAAATGTTATGTAGATTTTAAATGCCTTAATATAAATATTATAGGTTGATTTATATAAATTACTTTTAAATGTCTTATACTAATTTAGCTTTTAACATTATATACTTTAAAAAAATTTTTAAATACAAAGAAACATTCAAACAAAAATTTCTTAATACTTTACAATTCAAATTCAAAAAAAAGATAACTAAATTTTTATTATTTTATTAAAAAGTGAAAATATTTACTCGTGTTTGAAATTTTACTAACAGAAAATCTGTTCTTTAAATGGTGCAGTTGTTAAAATCCAGTCTTATCACAAATTATTTGATAATTAAAATCAAGAATAATTTACCTCATCTGGAACTTTATTTCCTGTTGAAGCATGCTTAGATTTTCTTTCACTAAAAATTAAAGTTTATAATTAAACTTCTTACAACTGACTTTTTAAATCTGAATTAATAAAGAGGAAATTTCAAAAGAAAAGCTTAACTGCAAATGTTTTTAAAATAAAAAATTCACCTTTTGTAAGAAGTTTTTAGCACTTGATTATCATTAGAATCTCGTGCATCTGATGAACTATTTGATGAAACATTTTTCTTCTCCTTCAGTTTTGGAGACTTGAGTTTATGAGATTTCCTTTTATGGGAATTTGAATTCATAGTTGTAGGAGAATCATGTTCTCTTAGTAAAGGTGAAGAAGAACCCTTTTTCTCCCTTGTAACATCAGCAACTACAGTCAATTGTTTATGATAAACAAATTTATCATTATTTTCAATAGCAAAACTGGTCATAGTACTAGTTGATGTTGTTGTCACTTTCTCTTTTTGCTCATGACATATTACATTATGAGGACACGACAAATGAATGTCTTCATTGCAAGTTTCTATATCAGCACAGTTTATAGTTTGTGCTTGATTTAATAAAGATTCATCAACTTTGTTGTTATTAGCAAAAGATTTCTGCTTATTTGATTTTAATGTATTTATTTGGTCTTGCAGCTCTCTAATTTTATCACTATGAACCTCTAAAATATTGAGAATGTAAGGTATGTCACTCTCTGTTGATTTAGACACATTTCCTTCCGATGGATGAGGAAAACAACATAAATCATGTTGGGATAAAAAATTTGAAACTTTTTCATGAATCAAATTGATTTTCTCATCTTGCTGTTTGAGGTATTCCCAAATACTTGATAATTCATCAGAAGCAAGAAGATTTGTATTTCCAGAAAACTTTTCAGTTATTTGTGTGGATTCATCACTTTTTTTAAATGAATTTGCGTTGTATTTTTTAGCAGAAAAATTACAACTACAAGTTGTTTTCTTCCAACAATTTGGACACAAAATATTCCTATTTTTTATTACATTTTTGTCTGCTGTTTCTTTTTCAGAAATTTCTTCAGATTTTCTTGATTCTTCTAATCCAGAATCTGGAGAAATATGTCTTTCACATTTGGAGAGACTTTTTTTCAATTTAGAATGTTGATCTTTAGAACAACAACAATTTGGAATATCCATAACTTGAAGCATTTCTGGCTCTTTTGAATTTGATGCACATAAAAGCTGAGAATGGTTATAGATAATAGGATTTTGACTGGAATTGACAGCCTCATTTGATTCTATGTGTTTGCAACATGATTTATTTGAAATAATTTCTCCATCTTCAGATTTACATCTTGAATCAGATTGTTTACTACCTACAGCTAATTGAACTGGAGAACTATTTTTTGGTAATACATATTGTATACCATTATGTCCTTTATTAGTCAATACAGAACAGTTTGTTATGCAGGATGGACAAACAGGATTGAAATATATCTTAACTGGCAATATAGAATTATTATCCAAAACTGGATTAGTTCTTTCAGTAATATCTTTAATTGTCTTTGAAACGCTGGAATCAACTTCTAATTGTTGTTGATAAAATGTGTGATTTGTATTTCTGTGTAATTGATTATCTGGTATAGATAGTAAGAGATTGCTTTTTGTAAGCTTATCAGTTTTTAATTCTGATTGAAGTTGAAAATATTTTGACACGGTTTGGGGTTTGGGATGGTCCCTTTGAAAATGTTGTTGTGATCCATTGTCAGCAATATCAGATGCCACAGATATATCAGGTACAACTTCTTTATATTCCTGAAATTGATGCAAGATTCCAACTTAAGCAATAAATACAATAACAAATATTTCAAAGAATATTTTGATCTTGATACTATAATTATGGTATACAAAAATAATAATAAATTTAATGAATGGAAAAAGCATAATATAAATTATTTCCATATCACATAGAAATATCTTAATTCAAGTTGATAATATGCAAAAAGCTAGAATTGGATATTTTTACCAAATTTCTATAATTTTGTCAAATACAGAAGAAGAAAAAATGAGAATGAAAAAGTCTTGTAGCAAAAATATCCTCTATTGTTCTTTAAAACTAAATTCTTTCTTTTTAAAAAAAGTTAAAACTTAAAAAGATTGTTATAAATATATTAAGCTCAAATTATAAACTGTTAAAGTGAGCTAGTGATAATCGGTGTGGCTTTTCCATGAAGGATTATTTGCATGTAAACCTAAAAAATTTTATGTTTGCAATACTTAAAAAAAATATTTAAAATATATAGTTTAAAAATAGTCATAAAAAGTAATTCTAAAGTGCAAGTATATAAAAATAAGTAGGCAAGGAGAAGAAAGTAACAATATTTACTTTTTATTTTTTAATATAAATACAACTTTTTAAAAAGCTAAACTCAAACTTAACACAAATTTAAAACAGTTAAAAGCTGAACCTCATAAAAAGGATTAATAGCTCCAAACATAAACAACAAGAAGTAAAATAAGAATGATTAAATTTAACAAAGAGATTAATAAGTTTACAGTAAAAATATTGCAGAATCATTATATAAAAGAAAAGTAACTGATCTTAAGAATGATAAAATTTAATTAAAAAATAAATTGCATTTTCACAGAGTAATAAAAGTCATGTTTGTAAATTAAAAAACACATCTGGCGTCCTAAATGAAACTAACTGTAATCCATGATAATTTTCATTATATATAAATAAGATAACAAAAAGCCTTAAGCTGTTGTGTTACAAACGCAGGGATAAAAAAATATCATTAAAAAATAAGTAGATGTCATGGATAGCAATTTACATAGAAAGCATAGCTGGAAAACAATTATCTTACAAGGCTATCTTAATTTACAAGGCTTCATATTTTACTTTAATTTTTGTGACCAGAGAAAAAAAAAGTATTTTCACTGAGCAAAGGTACATATAAATGAAATTAATTTTTAAAAAGTACATTCAAAATTATATTTGTATTGAACTGAATTAATAAAATAACCTACATAGGGAATATTAAAACCAATCAATAAAAAAAAATATGAAAATTCATTAAAACTGTTTGTACATTATTTTGTATTATAAAGAAATCAATTGAAAGGAAAAGAAAAAGCTGCAATATCAGATCACAATATTTTTAATGAAATTAAAGAACTGCAGATAAAATCAAATTTTTCAAAATTAAAAGCAATTAAATTGCAAGTAATTTAAGAAGGCAAGAAAGTTAAAACAATGGTTAATCAAGTACTGTGAAAATCAAAGGATGCAACAAAAAACATGTTTAAAGAATTTGTGTGCATATCTATGGAAATAAATATAAAGAGAGGAATAGAGTTAATGAGGAACAATAAGCTTTGATAATTTTAATAACATTAAAGCAAACACTAAATGGGGGGAGGGGACATAAAAAACAGATTTCATAAGTGTTTTTTTTTCTGTTGTTGTTGTTTGTTTGTTTTTTGTGCTAGATGACAAATCTGAAATGTGTCTCAAAATTAAAGAATTTCTAAATTTGCAAACAACTTTTCCAAACTCAACTTTCGAAACAACAAGTTAAAAAAAAAATTTAATATTAAAGCATTTGCCTCAATATTAAATCAAAAATTTCAAAATTCTTAACATATTGACTATATTTGCATTGACTTTTAACTTCTATCATATTATTTAAATAGGAAAAAAAAATTATATTTAAAAAACACATAATAAACTTTATTATTCAAAACTACAAATAAATACTGATAACAAATACTAATTAAATACTAGAAATTCTTTTGAAAAAAAAAAATGTGGATTAATTTTTTTTCCCTTTAAAAATAATTATGTTTTTAAATATTTCCACATAAGTGAATACTACTATCTTTTAATCTCACTGTTTTGCAAAATAGCAATTCTTGAATGATTTTCTTAAATCTTAGCTCAAGTAGTCTGGAAATATAAGTCAAAACTATTTCATTTTTATATTAATGTCAAGCAGTTATTATTCAGTATCTGTTTAAATACATATTTAAAATATTATAT
>JAPMOQ010013041.1:1448680-1518446 GCA_026543055.1 Argiope trifasciata | reverse complement strand
TATATATATATATATATATATATATATATTAGAAGCATAGAAATAACACATATTACTTATTGTCGAACAACAGCAGTCAAATGTAAACAAAAACTATTTGATGAATTTCTGATTTTCATTGAATATTTTTACAGCAGCACTAAAGTCACTGTTTTACTTAAATAATAAATGGAATTAATGGAGGATTTTCCTTGCGTCCAGCATGTCGTCAAAAAGTTCATTCAATCAGAGGGAAGAAAATGTAAAAAAAAAATCAAGAAATAGGTTTTAAACAAAACTAAACTGAGCACTTAAAAAAGAGGAGGGTGGTTAGCATTCACATATGAATAATTTGTATGATTTAGTCATGGAAATTGTGTTTATACTTTCAAAAGCAAGCATCTTGCAAAAATAATTCCTGTATTATACTAAAACTTTAAAATATTTATAAATATGAAATCTATTTCATTTTCTTACAATTCTCTGCTTAATTTTAACATCTTTTAATTATTCTTCATATATAATTGATCGAATGAAATGTTTTCAAATGTTGTGATGGAATTGAAACATCCATAAAAAAAATTTTATACTTGTTAATTAAAGGTAGGAGAGCCAAAACTCGCCAAATTTAGCACCAAAATCAAATTGGCACTGCAATTCTATAAATGTACTTTTAACTTACATGTTTTATTTAACAAAATGTTTAAAATAAACCTTTTGCTTGGTTGTTTTTATAAAAAAAATTATTTCCAATTATTCACCATTAATTAATGAATACCAAAATTTTAACTGCTTGTTTTTACCAATAATAAACAAAGCAGTAGTATTTTCAGTTGTACTTCTTAAAAAAGGTAATGTTTTCAAGTATATTTTATTTAATTTTTTTTCATTTCAAAGTTAATATATTTATGTTGAGATGTTAAAATGATGGTAACATTGGTGCTGAAAAACACAGTGGAAATAAAAAAGCATAAGCAGAAAATTACCTTTTATTTATCAAGATTCTACTTTAATAAATTAATAAGTGAATTAATAGTTACCAGTTAGAGAATAATCCTCAGCAAAAATTAAATTTGATTTGGCAAATTGAATACATGTTTTTGAAAAGTTAATTCTGTATATAAGTTTTTGATTTGGCAAATTAAATACATGCTTTTGAAAAGTTAATTCTGTATATAAGTTTTTTTTTTTTTTTTAGATGCATTTGCTACTAAATTTAAAACTTCTACATTAGGATCTATGAACTTTTGAAAAAACATAAAAAAGCATACCTTTCGAGCAATTGGTTGATGTGGAACTATAAGTACGTCATGAATTTCTGATAAATCTGAATTTTTGGAACTTGGTGATGTACTGCAAGAGATTACAAAAACAGAGAATGAAAGTCTTCATCTTATAAATTACTCAAATTCTTAAAGCTCTTCAATTAAGTAAGAAGCAAATTGTTGCAAAATATATAAGATATTTTGTTAATTTCATGTAGACATAAAATATACATTTGACAAGAAATTTTGGTACTTACGTATTAACGCAACCACAGCTACAGATTTGATGGTTTTTAAGTGCAGCCAATCTACATGTAAAATTTTTGCAACAAATCATGAAATAAAAAATTTAATCTTGTAGTTTGTGCGAGCTAACAACATTGCTCTTTATTGGCGCATTAGCCCATGGTGGCGTCAATACATAAATCAACTTCTGCTGTGGTTGCATTAATACGCAAGTACCAAAATTTCTTTTTATAATTAAAATCTCTAAACAGGGAAGAAGAAGATGAGAGAGGGAAAAAAACAATTTATTTTATGTTTCATTCAAAAGTGTATAGTTTGCATTTATGCATATATTTTCTTAAACATCCACTGATGGAGTACATTTAGGATTACAAAGAGATGACTATATAGAAAGAAAAAAAAACTTATTTATTCACTTTAAAAATTATTTTTTTTAATTAAAATTTTTAATAATAGAACACTCTGAAGGTTGATAATTTATTGATAATACTATTTCAATCACAATATTGTTCCTAGAAAAATATTCACTTGATACATGATTGTTGCCTTGGTAATGGAAAATTTCAGCAATTCATAAAATAAATAAACCAGAAAAAGAGTTATGTCAAAACTATCTTGCATACTCTCTCATAAAAAGTGTCAAATTTATTGATGATTATCATAATTTATATAGGAGAATGTAAAAAAAAGATCTAGTTTCTTATTGTATCATTTGGAAGTATGGGGACTATTTTAAAATTGTAATTTTCTAATCATGATAAGATTATTAGGTTTCTGAATGACCCAAGTTAGTATTCTCTTTTCAAACTTCTATATCAAATCTACAGTTAGAACACCTGATCCTGACAGATTTAATGTCGATACAAAGCAAATTCTGGTTTATTTTTATTGTATTATGGCATAGCATAATTGGTAAAATTATACTTCAAAGCTAATATTCTCTAGTCTTGAAACTCATACTACTTCCCACAAGATAAATACAATCAAACATAACTGTATTATGAATTTTTCGAAGGGAATGAGAAAATAGATTCAGTATAACATGTATTTTTAAGGAATAAATTACTCAGACATACTCAGTATTTAATTTACGTGATGATCACTGAAACATTTTATAATTTTTCCAAAACTTTTTATCCTGATGCACTATTTTATTCTAAACTGATAATCATTTACAAAAATCTCTCTTTTATTTGCTCTTGATAAAATAAAATAAGATGTATTTACAGATACCTTCCATAAATATTCTAAACCTATTTCTATAGGTAACATTTTCTCACATGCAAACTAAAGTTAAAGGCTTTGTGACTTTAAAATAGAAATAAATGATTATGATAATCTTATTTAAATCTGCTATCAAAAAAAATAATAATAATGCAATTTTTTTAGAGTTAACTTTATGCTGAGCCATAAAAAAGTCACTATTACAGTTTTTATGCTGCAAATGGAAGATTATCATTCATATGTCTATAAATTTAAAAAATAAAAAAACTAACTATCTTTAGTAACTAGCATTTTACCCTTTATATTAATAGCAGTGCCAACCAACTTTGATGATTGATATCTTGTTGTATTAAAATAAAGATTTTTTTTAAATTGTACTTGCAACTGAATATAGAACATTCTGATTGGTTTGCTATACTTACAAAGTAAAGTCAATATACAAAGTCAATGAAACTAAAGAGTTATCAAAGTTTTATTTTGATTGATTGGTTTTATTATAAAGATATCTTTCAAAAATGGGGGATAGTGGGATACGAGCAATCATTGATAATGTATTCAATGGTCATGACTTTTCATATTAAATAAAAATTTGCGTAATAAATACTGTGGTGGTAACTGAGGAAGAAGTAAGTTTTCCTACAAGTTTATTAATTAATAAATATATACTTAAAACAGTTTAAGATATAATAGATTTAACAGTTAAAATACATAAAATTAGAAAGAAAGAAATGCTGAGATGCGATATTTCATCATAATTTTTAGCCGTTCATGTAGTATGACATCTTGCATTAAAATTATAAGTACGTACTATCAAATGAATCTGAATGTTTTATTAAAATATTAAAAAAAACGTTAAGGGAAAGAGTTTAAGCATTCGTAATATTTATTATAGTAATTTTTCATTAAAATAAATTATTTATTTTTATATGAACCTGACTATCGAAATTCTATAGGGAGTTTGAACTGTCCTTTGAACGTTCAGGAAGGACATCTCATAGATTTACAAATAATAATATTAACTACAATAAAATGAAACAAAATAGAATTTAAAGAGCTTCCTTTCGGAAATTAATAAAATTGAAAGTCTTACTTTTGAGTGGCCATAATTTTATGCAGACGAGAGTTGTTTTGGGTGAGGTCTTCGATGTTTGTATAGATTTTGATTTTCCCGGTAAATAATCGATGCAGAACAAGAAACTATAAATCGATTCAACTGTTCAAATAGAAACTCCAAATAATTTTAAATCAATGCATAAATTATACAATTTCTAAATATATTTATTTTAAAATTGATTAAGGAATTTTAAAAGAGATATTAAGATATTCTTGGTTATGAACCAATTACATAAACGTACTGATAATTCTTATTTAGACTCTCATTTGAAGTGAAGAGAGATAATTTTTATTTTTCGATTGTAAAGAATGGTATTCAAAATGTTAAATTGTAACCGAGCATAGCAAAAAAAATTCTAAGGTATTATGGCATTTGAGGTTACATATTCCAAACAAAGCTTTGAATTTCGCAATATAATATCTCCAGTATTATCCAGGGTTAAATTTAAATAATTCCAGAGAAGTAAATCAATCCTGTTGTTTGTAAAATGTAGGTTTATTTGGAAATATCCTAAATATGACAAGATAGTAATTAATGAGTTATTATAGGATTTCTTAACTTAATATTAACCCATTGTGCCAAAGTTGCAATCTAATTAACGACATTCCCTATATATTGTTAAAATTTTTAAAATATAGAGAAATTTCAGTGAATTTTCAATTCAACTTTTTTTTTATAGTAAGTTTTTACCCGTAAAAATATTTCATCAGCCTCTCAAGTACATTTGTTAATTGATACATTTCAGATTCAAGAATAATTCAATCATTAAAGTGTAATTAGAGACTTCATATTTAAAATGAATAAAGAAAAAAAAAAGACTTGACACTAATAATGTTTCTCACTACTGCAATAAAATGTAACTGATTTTTAATACCATGACCTTTTCAATGAAAAGAAGAACAAAAAAAAAAAAAAAAACAGAATTCAGTTTAACGTATGATTATATGTTTTTCTACATGCAGTGTTCAGACATGACCTATAAATCTGTCTGAAGCAACTAGTTTAGAAGGCATTTAATTTCTGTTCTTAATGGTTTAATAATTTTTCTAACTTCCTTGTAATCAAAAAGGATCACCAGTTACTGTTACATCAAATATACATGATTTCAGCTTCTATTTATATTTCTGATTTTCCAATCTGTGCCTTGGTTTAATAGAAGAATTCTAATTTTTCTCTCTTCATCAATGTCTCATATTATTTGACATTAATCAGATCAAACATTTATTAATGTTGGAATGACAACCTTTGTAGTTAAAAATCCTGTCATTAAGTTGATTTCATGAAATTGTGGTAATTTGCTTGTTCTTTTGATTAACAGTTTTTATAATATTTGTATTAAGTATTTTGTTATTTGCAACATAAAAAGCTGTAATCATAGAATATATGTTCTATCTTGTTATGAAATTTATAGTATAGTTTTGAATATTTTAGATATAGCGCCTTTTAATTTCTTTAATTAACTGAAACTTTGTCTTCTGAAATTAAAATTGAGTCACCTTGATAAAAGAAATATGACATCTTTCAGCTTAACATTTCATTCCTTTGGAAGAGCATATCTTATGTATTTTTGAATACTTTGGAAGAACAATAAAAATTATTTAAAAAAAATCTTTTATTCTTCAAACTATAATTAGTGAAAGGGGGAGTTAAAGATGTGTTCCATTTGAATTTAATGTGAGAAAGATATTTTTTGTTGTTGTGTAGTAAAAATGACATTATTCAATATTTCTGGGGATATATTGTTTCTTATTATTATTTCTCGGAGAAATTTATTGTATGTACTACCATTCGAACTTCATTTGTAAATTAACTGGGGAATATGAAAACAAAAGCTTATAGTAAATTTTATTCAGAAAATGGAATGGCATTATGCTTTAAACAATACTGATGGTATTGAGAATCTGAAAATATTCATTACTAGCCGCCTTTGGCAACCAGCTGGTTCGCCATGAGTAAAGCGTTCTAAAATTTTCAATTAAATCACATATTCATTAGCCTTGAAGTAATTCCGGGCATTGATTGACCTGAAATTAGTATTTTGTTTAAGATGATGGACGGAAAGTTCTAAAAGTAAACCTTTTCCTAATAATATTCTTTAATTTTATAAATCAGTCAATTTGAACTATCAGTTATGCTTCCAAAATATTAAAAATGTTTTTTTCGTTGATATTGCCAAAACATTAAATCGTTTTTTAAAGAAAGCGAGAAAGGGAAAAAGTATTGATTTAATGATACAGATATTGCAAACGATTACATAAATATGCCATTAAGTCGGGATTTCAATGCATATCATGTCTAAATTCGATCAGGTTTACCGTAAAGATTTATTGAATTAATTATTTAGATATTGCAAACGATCATAGAATCCTTTGCTTTGCATTTATATTTTTAGAAAATATCACATTTTATATTTATTTTATTTTATCCTGTTACGTGCTAAAAGTTGTATTTCTTTAGATTTATTTTGCGATGATAGTTGTTTTTTTTTATTCGAACTTCCGACATTATTTTATTTTATCCAGTCACGTGCTAAAAACATGGTTAAAATATTTCTTTAAAAATTCGTTAAAAATAGAAGCTTACGTTATAAATTAAAAAAACTGATACCGTTAGAAAGCTAATTTTTTTAAATCTTGAAATTGATATAAAACTCATATTTGTGCAATAATATTTTTGGAAGTTATAGCGGGAAAACGTCGAAATTTCGCTTTAATTTTAATTAATTCAAATTATAATTATAAATTCGAAATAAAGGGGCTCCGAGGTGCACATTCCGAACCTCGAAGGTATACATGTACCAAATTTGGTAGCTGTAGGTCCAACCGTCTTACCTGTAGAGCGCCAACACACACACACACACACACACATTGAGCTTTATTATAAGTATAGATATAGATAGATATTGTTAAAAACATGCAAATTTGCTTCTTAGCACGAATAATGTCATCGTAAGAAAGGCCGTTTTACGATCAGCCCTGTCGGTGTGTGTCGCGTCACTGATCTCGGAGCTTGGCAACAAAATGGATAATGCTGGAAACTTCCATAATTTTATTGATCCACTCAATAGAAACTGATTGGTTCGAGAACCTACTAAGTCTGCTTCCTGGGAACTACAAAATGCCAATAGCCTCAAGCTGCATATGTCCAAAAAATTAAGAGTAACTTTCGACTTTATTCCTAATCCGGAAATTAAAATAAGGAGATACCATCCACTTATAATCCAAATAATATCTGAACATGGGAGATTTCTTGCATATTTCCAAACGTTTGGAAGAACGCAGGAAAATAAATGCATTTGTGGAGAAATTGGCACGGTTTACCACTATTTAATGGAATGTATGGAGATCTCAGAGTTGAGGAAGGACCTTATGATTGTCAATAATGATTTAAGTACAGTACTGATGGTACCAGGTAATCTCAAAACTCTGAAGGATATGATGTTAAAGATTGATAGTTTCATTCCAACTGTTTGAGAGAGTGCAGATGGGGAGAAAGACAGCTATTTACTACCCCGAAGGAATGTTAGTTTGGCTGTTCGGTCAATGTAAGGTTGGACAATACTTATTCAGCAGTCGACCACAACAAATCCTGTCGATACTGCTACGTTCAGTGGTGGCGTGGTCGGCAAGAAGAAGAAGAAGCTACAAGCTGCAAGAAATTGGATCTAATCGGGAAGCGGAGTCAACCATTAACCAGAATTAAATCGTATCCGGGACTGGAGCTGGAGTCGTAAACAAGTAACGAGTTGTCGAGAGGATAGCGCAATGGCAGTATAGTCCAGCTTGAGTGGAGCTCAAACAAGTGCTGAGCTGAGCTGTTTGCTGAGTCCTTGTTGTCTATTGAGGAAGGAGCGTCGTGTCGTCTGAAGAGTAGGCAGTCGTGTAGTAGTGTGTCGACATTTGGATACAGCTAAAGTTTTTAGTCGTTTGGAGAGACCTACATGAGCGTAGAGTTAATCTAGGGAGATTCCCTTGCCTGCTGAATCCTGTCTGGCTGCTTTGTGTGCAATAAGGCTGTTACTTCTACCGTTTATGACTTGTAAGCTACTGTTTGCTGTAGTGTGTTGTCCTGTGTTCGTCTCTGCTGTATATACAGGGTGATCAGCGAATAAGCCCTGATTTCAAAATTAAATATATCTACAACAAAAATCGATAGAATTATGCGGTAAACTGTACGTTTATTAGGAAACCTGTAAAAATAGTGTACAAAAGTTAGAAAATTTAGTTACAAAAATCGTTAATAGATAGCACTCTGCGCTGAAAACTCTTTCTTTGAAAGGAGTCTTAAAAAAACAATTAAGTGATGTGGTCTTTGCAATCAAAATACAATTTTTTCAAGATGTTTACCGTTCGAACAATGAGGTAGCGTAATCGAACAATGGAATTTGACATCACGTCTCGCAATGTCTCAACGGGAATGGAATCACATGCAACACCAATCAACTATTCAAGCTCATCTACAGTGGCGGGATTGTTTCTATAGACAGAGTCTTTCAATGCTCCCCACAGAAAGAAGCCACAAGGAGTCAGATCGGGAGTCATTTTTAATTTTTGACGTCACTCTGAAAGCGTCTTTGGGCATAGTGATTAGATCGCCATCTGTTCATGATTTTCGTAACTAAATTTTCTGAATTTTTGTTCAGCCTTTTTACAATTTTGCTAATAAACGTACAGTTCACCACATAACTCTATCGATCTTTGTTGTAGAGATATTTAATTTTGAAATCAGGGCTTATTTGCTGATCACCCTGTATTTGTCGCTTTTGTGTTAGTGTCTTCGTGTTGAAATAAATGTCGTCGTTGTTTTGTTCTGAGGCCTGCTGATTGTGTTTTCACCCCATAATTACTCGATGAAATCCATAAAAATATCTATAGTCAGTGGAAAGTTAGAATTATCTGTAGAATTTTAATTCTGTCATTCGCATTTATTACTTCAAATGTATTATAAAAATATAATTTTTATTAATTTATATAAATATCTTTATAAAAATTAAATGCATTTTGTTTTAAGTGAGACTTTTGTGGCCATTTTTAAAAATGTTATATGTCTGTAGTAAATTGAAAGCTGCTATGAAATTGTAACACAAATTTTGTGTCAAAACTACTTTTAAAACTATTAATATCAGATAAATTGTTACTTATAAGTATATTAAAACAATAATACATTGTGAAGTTTTTTTTTATTATTATCAACAAGTTTTATTTAGGACGTGTAAAAAAGAAGTATATTTAGGAAATATTTTGTTAAGCATCATGATAAATTGATTCAAAATAATTGATAAATTGGTTCTCTGTACGAAAAAAGTTTCAAATGTTCTTTGGCAGTTTCTAATCTTGTTTTACTCATGATCGTCCTGAATATATCAATGGGTATATTCTAAAAGGAAAAATAAGATAAAACAACCTTAGAATACAGCTAAAGAACCTTAATTGCTTTAAGGCCATTTCTTTTCCTACACATTTCATTTAATGACTGATGTAGCATGGTCTCGAAATCGAATCCTGTTTAATTTAATGCCATTTTCAGATCTAATTTATATCTGCTTGACTTGGAAAATGTAATAAAAAAGTCATAAATAGAATGAAGCAGAGTTACTTATTCTGGGAATGACAATCGTATAATTTTAGTCAGGTTTTGAAAAAGCATTTGATTTCAGTTATAAAACTGCGTGAGTCAGTAAACTTTTAAGTATTAGATTTCGTTATGAAGCCTTACGTATAGAAATTCTGTATCTGTGTATACTTTTCGATAAGGAATTCGGGTATTCCCCATATTTAAAGTTTCGATTTCGCTTATAAAACAACAAACCTATAGAATTGTGTCTGGTAGATAAAATGTACTGATAAACATTATAGATAAAAGAAAAAGTTGCATTGAAATGCAAACTGAAACGACTCTCCTGTAATCTTTGTTTTCAGTCCAACGATTTTAACAGTAGAGGGGTAGTAAATTTCACCAATCACCTAATTTCAACTTTCAATGTTTTCGTATTAATCCTTTAAATCCCATAGTTTTTTTTTCCTACGATTTATTTGAGATTTTATAACTAAGCTAAGCTTAAAGTTTTCGTTCTTTTTGAAAAAAAAATTATTTAAAAAATGACAAATGTGACTAATCATGTATTTTGACTTTCTTGTATATGAAGTATACAAAAATAAACAATTGTAATCACCCAAAAAAAGAAAAATCGGAATTCCGACAAATTAGCATATTTTAATCCCCACCTCTGAGTCGAAAAGACACTTATAACAAATTGTGCCTGCTCTGCAAACACGACTATTCAAAATTATTTTGAACTTGATGGATGAAATTTTGTATGCAGTCTCTTCACCATCTTTACAGATTTCTATTAAGGTATCCGACTACGTTAAAAACATTGGTTATCAACCACATTGGCGAATTTTTTTCATTGTTAATTCTTAGACTTTCCTATTTCTAAAACAGTTTATCTTTTCTAGGAAAAGGGAGGCCAGACCTATAATCCTGGATAATTTTAAACAAATCCTACATTTTCAGCTAAAATTTGTTTTTAACTTCAATTTTCTCGAAACTTTAATTTTCATAAAAATTCTCCACCGTTAACTTGCTATCTCAAAAACTAATAGAGGTATTCATATAAAAGTTTCAGCCTGTGTTTTAAATAATATGGGCAATGAAATGGACCAAAAGTTTTATTTTTGGTGAAATACTTTTTCATTTATAGGTGTTTTTATAAAAACTAAGTTGTGGATTTATGGTAAAAATGCATATATACATATATTTTTTACCCATAACTTCTTTGCATCTCAAAATATTTCTTGGATTTTGGTTCATTTCATTCATCATTATATTCTATAACTTGTGTACAAAGAAATATAGGATTGCTGCATAACAATTTTGTGTAGAGTGTTAACCGTTTTGGTTAAATCCCATTAAAAATTTACTACAATTTTTCCTGTTTCTCAAATTATATTATATTTTCAAATAATTTTTATGTATTTATGGTGTTTATAATTTATAATACATCTAAAAACCATAATCAGTTGTTAAAGAACCCAATTTTTCAAAAGTTTTCCGTCAAATGTAGTCGGATACCTTAATTTTTGAACTAAATACATGCTCAGCGAGTACGATTTCCCGTTAAAAGTGATTAGGACAACTACAGAACGCAAAGATCTAGACAGATAAAATTTTCTACACAGAATTAACATTTAAAATGTAGATTTATAAAAATTAAATTTTGAGTGAAATTCGCCAACAAGAGAAACTTTTATCTATCTGTACTTTTGTATTCATCTAACCGCTATAATTCAGGCAAGAAGAACTTTAAAAAATGAAATTTGTTCACAGCTTTAACATCTAAAGCGTGTATCTGTGTCAGATTTTGAACCGAATTCCTGTAAAGATTACAGTCCACCTGTTTGTGTATTCACATGCATATAAACAAGAAAATGTAAATACTTAAATATATGAAATTTGGTATGTGATCTTGACAACAAAATCGTAATTTCGAGTCAAATTTTGTTTCAAATTTGTGGGGAAAAAAATATATCCTTAATGCTTACTTGAAATATATTTTATTAATATATATTCGCATTATACTTTACTATATTCTGCCAAGAAAATTGAGTATACATTTGAAATTCTATTTTCCCAATCGGTTAAAGACCAAAAAAATTTTACAGATAAGTACAATTTTAGTTATAAAACCATATACCAAATTTTATTCAATTAATATATTCCGTTTATACTTTCTTGTATGCATAGTATACAGAAAGTATAATAGAGAGAAAAAAATTTGAATTCGAAATTTTGTTGAATCTTTACATTTTAGACTCCCTAAATTCGAAAAACACATTTTTGGAAAATGTCCGTCTGTCTATCTGTGACAAAAATAACTCAAAAACGCTTTGAGCTAGACTGCTGAAATTTAACTTAAGCTTCACACCAATAGTATAAGCTTTAGACCAAATATGCACGTTTCTATCAAATATTGTGTAAAGTCTGATCAGAGGAAGTCCAGCTATTCAAATATAAGTTAACACAATAATTACAATACGAAGATAGCTAGATAGGAAAAATTTGGTACACAGATCTAACATCTATAGAATAGACAGCAGAGAAAGTTTGAGTCAAATCCAATCAGGGACTCATAATCTGTTGACCTATACTTTTAGAAACATGTAAAAGCGGTAATTCAAAAATCCGGTATCTTAAATATATTAAATTTGGTATGGGATTTTGCGACTACAAATTTAGTTCTCTGTCAAAGTTTTGTTCCAATCGGCTGGGAAAAAAAAGGTTTTAAACCCCAAATTCTATTGTTGGGTACCTACTATTAAAGCACACCATAGATTAATCGCCAAATAATTTGCCAAGGTTGATACGATGGATTCAGCGGGAATGTTAAATTCAAGCCAAAAATTAATATTTTGTAATTACTGTACGTCAGTGGCATACTCTAGCTCTGCAAGTTTATTAAGGCCTTATTACACGGTGAAATTTCGCCAGCACTTTTCCGTTTCTACCCTCAAAAACCGGTCAAGCAAGTTTTATAATCGACAACTTTTTCTAACCAGTTCGAAAATGTTGTCGGAAATATTGTCCGTAAACGAAATTCAACCAATCATGTTAAACTTTGAAGTGACGTCATAGAAGTGGCGTCACTTTCTCTGTCATTTGCTGACGGAAAGTGCCGAAGATATTTTGCCGTGTGATAAAGCCTTTAGAGAGTATGCGAGAAAGTTTTGAGAGACCCTATTCCACTGTTGAATTTTAGTTTTTATGCGAAAATATAAATCAACAAATAGCCAATTCATAGAGGGATTTCTAAAAATTTTTTTATATGAATTTAATTTAAAAGTAAAACCTTTTATTATTACCAAATTTTATCATGTTCATTTATATTCAGACAGTTGGATAGACAGATTTCTAGTGAATATACTTCGTAGAAAATTTAATAGAAATAATAAACAACATATAATATGTTGGAGCAGTGACTGCATATCGACTTTCTTTTGTCTAGCTCGAAGTGTTTTTAAGTTATCATATTTACAGATAGATAAAATTTCAAAAATGTTTTTTTTTCACATATATTGAGGTCTGAAATGTGGGGATTCACAAAATCACGAGTTCGAATTTTTTAAATATTACAGTACTTTATCTTTGAATCAGAGAACATAAATGTGAGTGGGCTAAAAATGATTACTTTGCATCTTTTTTTTATTATTAAAATTGTTGAGTTATTTAAAAGATTTACGTAATCTGTATTGCTATTTTATCAGAGACAAACAAAATATTTCCTACTCACCTTTGTTCATATTTTATTCATTTAATACTGAAGTGAAACTCTCCGTATCAACGTTTAGCAATTACGGCAATTCCTAATAATGGTAGGTTGTTTATCCATTGTTTCCATCCATTGTTTAAAATTATGAAAAAAAATTTTAATTGAAAAATTTGAGTAAAAATCACAAAGTAATAGTATCAATAAAAAGATTATCGCAAAAATAGAATATAGAAATTTCGAGAAATAATTTTACAATTATATGTTTAATATTTATCGCGAAAAAATCCTAGTGATACGCTTTATTCTTAATCCATTAAAAATTTGATTAAAATCTCATAAAAAGTCGCATTTCCAAGTATACTCCTTTCAAATAGGTACCGCAAGCGGTAAATTTAGATCAAATGACCTCTCTTGTAATATAAATACTGTCTATTTTCTTGTATACAAAGTATGAGAAGGTATAATAATCGTCTAAAAATTTGAATTCGAGATTTTGGCAAATCTCTACATTTCAGACCTTCCGGACTTCGAAAAACAGGTTTTTGCAAAATGTCCGTCTGTTACAAAGATAACTGACACACGCTTTGAGCTAGACGGATGTAATTTGATATACACACAAAAAACTAAATTTATAGATTTCTATCAAATTTTAAACCAAATTAGTTTTGTGGAAGTATGTTTGTGTAGCTGGTCGAATATAACTTAACACGATAACTACAAAACGAAAACAGTTAGATGAATAAAATTTGGAATATAAATGTAATATCTATATTGTAGACACTTGTTAAATTTTATGCGAAATCTAACTTGGGGCTGACCGTCTATCGATTTGTACTTTCAGAAATATACAAAAGCAATAATTCAAAAATATATCAAAATTAGTATGTAATTTTGCTATGTCAAGAATAGTAAGAAAATGTTTTTTTCAGTTGGTTGGGAAGAACACGCTTGATACCAAAATTCGATTTTTGAATATTTTTAACCGCATGCCAAGGATTAATCGCCAAACAACTCCCCCAAGTTGATATGGCCGATTCAGTAAAAATACTAAATTCACTCCAAAGGTTAATATTGCGTAACTATTATATGCCGATATTATTCAAGACATTCTCTGGCATAAAATATTTATCAGTTTTAGGGAGACCATTTCTGCTGATTTATTAGTAGAGACAGATATAAGTATTGTTACGAACCTGTGGTTTTGCTTTCCGGCGCTAATACTGTCATCGTAAGGAAGACAGATTGACAGTAATATGTATTGAATAGTGAATGGGTGTGACGTCAGAGGTCCCAAGGCTTGGCGACAAACCTGGCGATTATTTGGCGACAAAATGGAAAGTACCCGAAACATCGAGAATTTTCCCGATCCGTCCACTAGGAGCCGAGATACATCTAGAATGCTCCTGATAGGTCTAGAAGATGTTAACCCCGCCTACCGTCGGTATATATAAGGTAGGCGGCTGCGGTGTGTGAATCAAGGAGTCGAAGCTGAGCAGCGGAGAAGCAGGAAAAAAGACCTTAAGAAGAATCAATAGGAATGAAGTCGAAGGGCGACGGTCTGGTGTTCAACAAAGAATACAAGTAGCGCTGTGGAATTAACCGAGAAGACCTACGAGAGAAAGGTCTTGAACTGAGGAATCCTTAACGGAGGACTGCTGTGTGGCATATATTGACGAAGATTGCGTCGTGTGTCGTAGTCCATTGTGTCGTCGTCGGGAACGGAGCTGGCCCTAACTGATGAGTAGTCTCGTTGTGCGAAGTAGTGAGTCGACAGCAAAGGCAAGAAGAGACAGATGAATAGTTTCAGCCTGTTTTGGAGAGACCTACGTGGTATAAAGAGAATCTCTTAAAGATTCCCTCTCCTGCTGAATCCTGTCTGGCCGCTCTGTGAGCTGTGGACATTGTCACTACAGAATTTCTGCCTATGGACTACTATCTGCAGTGTGCTGTCCTGTGTGTTCGTTTCGGCTGTTTATAGTTATCGTCTGTACATAGTTGTGCCCTCAATATTTGTTGTCTGTGTCTGTCTCCGTCCTGTAAATAAACGTCTGTGTTGTGTCTTCTACTAAAGGACTGATCATTATCTGTGTGCTTATCATCTCATCCCTAACACCATATACACCCACTATACAAGTTAAAAAGAACTCGACGGAAATCCGTAACATTATTGAAACAATAAAAATGTGAAAAATGAAGCAATGCATACTTTGAAGCTATTTAACAGTTTATTTTTGATCAAAAGATTAAAATAACGTCTATTGTAGCCCAAAGAGAAATATATTATTTAAATATATCTGAATTTCGAGACGTGTTAAGTTATTTAAACACAAAACCGTAACATGATTAAGTCATATAGAAAATGTTATGGGTTTTCGGAAATAATAATAATAAGTATTTGATGCGCTTAATTCTTTCCAGCAGCGGCTCATTACTTTCATTAATTCCAAATACTCATCTTTCTCACTATGGTATGATGGATTATCCAAAGATTGAGCTGTTTTAAGGTATAATATATAACTGTATTTATTTCTCGTAAAACATAATAATAATGGAATAAAAATTTGAAATATAATAGATTAAATGTATTTGAATGAGCGATTATGTGTTGCAATGAGCCAAGATAGTTCTCCCTCTCTTTTTAACTCTCCAATATGAAGGATTGGTTTAATTAATGCAAATATGAATTATATGTTAATGAATCCGGTACTTTTCCTTTATACGGCGTAAATCTAGCCAAGCAGACGTTTTGGCGACAGCCCACTGTCGCAATTTGGCGCAGACGATAAAATGGCTGCGACTTTCTTTAAAAAAATAGCGGTAAAAGGTTACCGGCGGAGATATTCCGTTTGGCGTTGGTTGCATCATTATTGGCGGCTTTTTGCCTGCGCCGGTGTAATGGAAAAGTACCATAAATCCTTTTTGAGATTTCTTTTCATTAGGATTTGTATACTTAATAAATTATTTCTCATTTAAATTTTGTAATGTAGCAATTTGTAATTTTGAATTAGTTCATTGGCAAAGTGGGTACTTAATCCCAAAATGGAAATTTCCTCTAATAAATCACAGAAGAGCTTTCATTTTAGAACTCATATTTTATTAATGCCCACGATTTCGTTTCAACACACTTATGCTAATTCAAGGCAAAAATTATTATTATTGTTACATTTCTCTTTATCACTTGACGGAATGGGCTGATACAAGATGACCATATATATATATATATTTTTTTTTACCTCGGGATGATCTAGTAAATTGGGGTATTATGATATTATCGTATTTTATCGGTATGATATTATCGTATTTTCTAGGCCCTCTTCCGTTATTGGAAAAGGGTTTTAAATATACATTTCAAAACATTTTAAGTAAATGAAATGGTAATTTAGAAACAATGAATTCGGTATGAACGCATATACTCTCTATCAGGGAATTAGTGGCGTAAATTGAAGGAAACCACTAGCATATAGTAGCGCGGATATACACATTTTATGATCATTGTCAGTGCCTGCTATGAGACCCATCTTTTAAAATATAGATACATTTGGTTTCATATTTCGATTTAAAGCCTCCTCTTTAATTATTTCATTAAAATCAATTTTTATTGTCTAGTTTAAGTAGTATAGTGAAAATATAATAATTTTTTTTCATGGAACTCGAGATTCTGGCGAATTTTCACGTTTTAGATCTCACTGAGTTTGAAAAACAATTTTTTTGGAAAATGTCGGTCTGTGACAAGTATAATTAAAAACGCCTTGAGATAGATGGTTAAAATTTGTCTTTACATCAAATGTGCAGATTTTTATCAGTTTTAGATTACTAAAGTTTCAGTCGAATCTGTTCAGAGGAAATCCGGCTGTTGGCATCTAAGTTAACAAGATAATTATAAAACGAAAGAAAGCTAGATAGATAAAATTCGGTTCACAGACACATAATCGAAGTGACGCAAAAATGAAATGACTTAAATATAACAAATTTAGTATGGGATTTTGGGATTATAAGTGCAGCTTAGTGTCAATTTTGCCGGCTTCCTGGCATAGAGATAGCGCGTCTTCCCCGTGATCTGGGCGTCCCGGTTCGGGCATGGTTGTTCTTCTGTGTTCTAAATGTGAGTTGCATGATTATGTCTCCCCAGTAAAAATGGGTTGTGAAAGCGAATGTGAAGCATGAAGTAGTCAAGTCGTACTCTTGGCCCTAATTGGCGCTACTGAACCAACAAGAGATGCTGATTTCGGCTTAAATCGTTGACAGCTTTCTGTCAGAGGGATTGTAAATTGTCATAAGTAACAGCAACAGTGTCAATTTTTTTTCTATCAATCGATTGTGAAAAATGTGTCTAAAATACAAATTCGATTCTTGAATATTACTATCACAGGGAGGAATTAAACTCCGAATAACTAGCCAAGGATGATACGATAAATTCAGTAGAAATATTTAAATTACGCCAATAGGGGAGAAAAACGCTTGTAAAACACAAATTTAATTCTTGGATACTAATAACGCATGCCAGGGATTAACTACCGAATAAATTGTCAAGGATGGCTCAATATATTCAGTGAAAATGCTAAATTCACGCCAGAAATTAATTTTTCGTAACTATAGCACGTCCATAGAAGGCATTATCTGGTATAACAAGTGTATTAGAGAGTATGCGAGAAAATTTTGAGAAGACCACTCCAGCTGGTTTGCTTATCGTTCAGAAAATATACAAAGAGTTAATGTTTGAATCATCAATAGATTCGATTTCTCTGAGGGAGAAAAACTCTTTTTAAAAATGTCTTTGTCAGCCAATGTATGAACATGAAAAATCCTTTCACCCACAGAAAAAGAAGAAGAAATGCTTTCACTCATAGAGAGAAAAAAAAAAAATGCTTTCACCCATAGAGAAAGAAATGCTTTCACCCATAGAGAAAAAAAAATCTTTCACCCATTGAGGAAGAAATGCTTTCACCCATGCTTTTTTTCAAATTGTCAAGGATGGCACAATATATTCAGTGAAAATGCTAAATTCACGCCAGAGAGAAAGAAATGCTTTCACCACCCTTCTCTGGGCTCTCACCTAGACATATGAAATTTGGCATGTGGAATTTACACCAAGTTTGTAAATTTCTTTCAAATTTTTAAAGCAATTCATTTGCAAGTTTGTCTGTCTGTCTTAGTACTAGAACAAGATAACTAGGAACATAAAACAGTTAGATAAATAAATTTTAGTTTATAAAATTTTGGATATATTTTACAATAAAAGTGTTGTTGGCTTTCTCACTGACTCACTATCAAACGACCTTCTTAGTATGATCCTTTCAGTTACATATTATTAGTAATTTAGGATATTTTATTCTTACAACTAGTACTTACTTCAAATAAAGATCGAGGGCAAATTTATAGTTGACACTTCTTTTCTTTTGTGTTTCTTCTAACCCATTATCTGTTAGGAGTTGTTGTGAACATAATTAATTAATTTTTTTATATTTCTTAGTAAGAATTGAATTACCTACAAAAAACGATATTCATTTGCATGAAACATTTAAATTGTAATACCATATAATTAACAATTGGTGATTTCTATTGAAATATGTGATACAAATTAGATTTCATTTCCTATTCTTTATACCGAATTGCGTTTTTCAAATCCAGAAAGGCCGTTAAAATTATTTTCACCTTTTTCTATAACTAACGCCATAGTTAATCGTGGTTCGTTGGAATGCTATTTTGCATCTATTTTTCTTCGTGCTCAATTGGTTGGTTGGTCGTTTCGGTTTTTTTTTCGCGCAAAAGCTATGCTACGTCAAGTTAGCATTAAGGAAATAAGGAAGATAATACAACCACTCAAAATAAAAGTATGAAAGCGGAAGTTATCAACGCAAAAATGCAGGAAATCAATGTACAATTATGTTAAAAAATTAAATAAAGCACTGTTGTGATAAAAGCACTACAATGAAGCCATGTAAAAGGTGAAACATTAACAAATGTCAAATATTATTAAAATACAAGATTAAAAGCCAATGGTTTTTAAAAACTTAAAGATATTTGAATGGTGTCTTTAAGCCTGCCAGGTCTTGTAATTTAAGAGATGACGAATAGAAAAAATTATGAAGATGAATATTAAAACGGGACATTCGATTAAAACATGTTTAATACTAAAAGCAAGTGCTACACATTGGTACCCTTCCACGAAGGATGAAATGACGATGAGTATAACGAGTATGTCCTACACGGAGACGGGTCAGTTTGACATCAAACCGCCTCCGTATAGGACCTGATAGAATTGCCTGACGTAGAAAAAAAAAAGAGGGGGAGGAGGCTTAAAACTTCCTAAAACTACACTTGTGAATTTTAATTTCTAATGAACTCACAGCGGTATATTTGAGAAGCCCAAAAAACAGTGTCGTAAATGATGGAGAGATTTCTTGAAACACACAATTAACAACTAAAGGAGATTTATTATTATTTTTTTCATGAAAATATGCGAAAATATTATCGCCTAAAATCTTTTCTACCATTTTAAAATTAAATATTATTTAATTATTGGAATTTAACAGTTAAAAAGTTTTAATTTCAATTTTGGTAATTTTTAAAAGGTAATTTTGGTGACCACAATTATAAGTGTTAAATGGTTCGAACCATTTTTTTTAAATTTTCATCATGCTATCAGTTTTCTTTAAAAAATATTCAGAGAAGTACTGATAAAATTTAAACAAAAAATAATGTATGTAGCATGGAAAAAGACAGCATCAATAAATGTTCACACTTTTCACTTTTGATCTCCATTCTCGAATATTTTGGTGGGTTTATTGCAATTCTTGGAACCTTTTAAGTATGCTACTTTAATTTATTTATCTTAGTTACTGCAATACAGACATTAATCAAACATAACACAGACTTGAAACAGTTTCAGTTCCTAAAATAATAAATTCAACAAAACTTAAACATTGAGAAATAAAGTATGATTAAACATGGAATAAAATGAATAAATTTATACAAAAAGTCCAAAAATATTAAAAATACTGTAGAATTCTCTAAGAAAAGTAACTTAATCAAACTAAGCAATAATAAATCAAATTCCGAAAATGTTTCCAGAGAAATGCATCACGACTTTATAGTCTTTTAGAATTTGTTGTTCGAATTTAATTGTTATTTTTTAATATATATATTTACTAATTTGTTAAAGCTTGGAAATCTTTTTAAACATATATATATATGTTTATTTAAATTTATAAGTTTTTGCTACAAATATTATGGAATGTTGAAATAAATTTTTTTTTCTGAAATTCACCACCAACTAAAGCAAGGTTAAATTAAATTAATTTATTAGTTGGTAATTCAGTTCTAAAAATATTAAAATAATGTACAGTTACGGAAAGACAGACAAGTCTGTTTTTCAAGAATTCTCTTTGTCTGAAGTCTAGCTCAACAAGACGTGAGCCAAAAACTAGTCACAAAACCCCAACTCCACAAGCATCAATGAAGTCAAATTAAGTAGAATTATTTGAAAACTAATCATTGTAAATTATAAATTGAAAATAACTGTATTACATAATTGTTTAGCGCAGAGGCCAAGAATGGATATTGCACCAATAAACTCAATAACAGCTTCTACTACATCGTTTAGCCAAATAAATTAAAATTCGGATTAATTATTTATATACATCCTTATACTACCTTTCATTCTCAGAATCAACTAGTAATTTATAAGACTACAAACCATTACTGAAGTTGACACATATCAATATATGCAATGAAAAATATAAAAGAATATGAAATTAATCTCAAAATTATTTTACAATTTATGCAATTTTGTTCACGCATTTTCCATTTTGCATGACTGATTCTCTCGAATTGCATCTGCATTTTTTCGCTGATTTATCGTAAATCATTTTACGACCACAAGCTGCCTCATCATCTTTCATCACAAATATACCTACAAAGAAATTATCCTGGAGATACGTCCATCTTGTATCCAATATAGGTTGCATACAGAAACGACGTTTTACATCTTCGTTATTGCATAATGCACAGTGTGGATTTCTGTACCATTTCCAGCCTTCATCCCCATAAAATCCAACCATCGCCATGTAAGCAGCACATTTTTGTAGAATGGAATCATCCGTCCATTCTTTGGAACAGTTGGAAATCAATCCCTGTTCACCCGATTTACATATTTTAACAAATGGAATCACGTTTTTTTGCATTTCTATTGTTAAGGTTACTGCTTCAGAAGTGCCATTGTCATCCACCATCCAGGATCTGGTAAAATTATCGAATCTCAGATGAGGTATGGTAGAACTATCGACCGCTTTAGATAAAGATTTTAAATGAAAATTCCACAATATTACTTGATCACTGTCGATATCTTCATTGCAAAGCAAGCAGAAATAATTTTTATAAGTTATTTTAGTCGCCAAACTTGTGGCTGGAATCGCCAAGAACGGATCGTCCGTATCTTCCCCGTTGCTTCCGCAAA
This sequence comes from Argiope trifasciata, assembly GCA_026543055.1. Classification (NCBI taxonomy): domain Eukaryota; kingdom Metazoa; phylum Arthropoda; class Arachnida; order Araneae; family Araneidae; genus Argiope; species Argiope trifasciata. Next base: position 1,496,895 of record JAPMOQ010013041.1, on the reverse strand, counting down.
GACTTTCAACGTCCGAACCTGCTCCATTTTGGCATTTATCGCTCATGAATACGCCAATTTCTGAACGATAAAGTGGAAGACATTTCATATCAGAATATATAGGTGTGCCAGTACCTCTATATTCCGAATCCAGGCAACATGTATCAAATTTAAGATAAGTGCTGTCACAGTTACAATTGTAAGTGGCGAGTTCGTCGTTCTGTCTACTTCTCTTGCAATTGTCCAAAGGTTCACAGTCAACTCCCATATCTTTCAGTTCACTGTAACTGATATCTCCAAAGTTATTAGCGAATGTCTTCATTCCATTACAAAGCACATAAGCTGTGATAATCCAAATAAAAGAAAAGTTCTTGGGGGAAATTAGGAAATACATCTAATAAATAAAGAAAGTAAGCATTAATTATTATTATAATTTTGTTTCATAATATGCCTAAAAATATAAGTACAAAATCTAATCAAATTAACATTGTTATGATGAACTTTAACTTGGTTACTGCTAATTTTTCCGAAATGGAATTTTCATAATTATGATCGATATTAATTTATATGCCACTAAGGCAAAAGTAGTTATAAAATACTTCTTCAAACTTATAGTGAAACTCTTTCAAACTTCGATATTATAAACACTATAAAAGAACGATATATCCTGAAAAAAATCAAAAACTTCATAAAATTGCTATAGAAAATAATTTTTCAAACATATTGAAGCAAAAAAATTTTAATGCGTTGATTGAAGACAGCATAAAAAAGTTTCACATAAAAAATATTTCGGAAATAATGACAAAGTACTTTCCAAATAAAATTATTAATTAAATTAAGTATGGAAACATTTTAAAATTAATTTCTCATTTTAAATACGGACAAATTTTAAAACGCAAATAATTCAATACTATCTGTGATAATCTAAATTGCGCATCTTTCTGCAATGAACTAATTCAAAATCACTTTCATTACTTGAAGATTTTAGAATGGATAATTTTTGAATACATAATACACTGAAGTGACAAAAGTCATGGGATGACTGTTAATATCGTGTCGGTCCTCCTTCTGCCCGGCGAAGTGCAACAACTCGACGTATCATGGAGTCCACAAGTCGTTGGAAGTCCTCTGCAGGAATATTGAGCTATGCTGTCTGTATAGACGTCCATAATTGTGAAAGTGTGGATGGTGCATGAGTTTGGGTACGAACGGACCTTTCGATGATGTCCCATAAATACTCGATGGGATTCATATCGGGCGATCTAGGTGGCCAGATCATGCGCTGGAATTGTCTGGAATGTTCTTCAAACCAATCGCGAACAGTTCTGGCCCGGTGACATGGCGCATTGTCATCCATAAAAATCCCATCGTTGTGTGGGTACGTGAAGTCCATGAATGGCTGCAAGTGATCTGCAAGCAGCTGAACATAACCATTTCCAGTCAACGATCGTTTCCGTTGCACCAGAGGACCGAGTCCATGCCATGTAAAAACAGCCCACACCATTATGACAGTATGGGTGCTTGAACAGTGAATTGCTGACAGTATGGGTCCATGGCTTCGTGGGGTCTGCGCCCCACTCGAACTCTACCATCAGCTCGTAACAACTGAAATCGTGACTCATCTGACCACGCCAAGGTTTTCCACTTGTCTAGGGACCAGTCGATATGCTCACGAGCCCAGGAGAGTCGCTGCAGGCGATGTCGTGCTGTCAGTAAAGACACTCGAGTCGGTCTTCTGCTGTCATAGCCCAAGGAAGACAAATTTCGCCGCACAGTCCTATCGGACACGTCCCTCGTACGTCCCGCATTGATTCATGCAGTTATTTGACGAAGTGTTGCGTGTCTATTAAAATTGTTCATTCTACACAGACGTCGGCGGTCTCGGTCGTTAAGTGCAGGTGGTCGCCCACTGCGCTGTCCATGATGGGATGTGATGCCTGAAATTCCATACTCTCGGCACACTCTTGATACTGTGGATCTCTGAATGTTGAATTCACTAACGATATCCGCAATGGAATGACCCATGCGTCTAGCTCCAACTAACATTCCACGTTCAAAGTCTGTTAATTCTCGTCGTGCCGCCATAAATCACGAAAAACCTGTTCACATGAATAACTTGAACACAAATGAAAGCTCTGGAAAATGAACTGCGCATTTATACTTATTCGCTGCGATACTACTGCCATCTGTATATTTGCATATTGCTATCCCATGACTTTTGTCACTTCAGTGTATACTTTATCCTGGAATATTAAATTTTTTTACTTGATATACATTACATACAATACATACTGTATTGGTGTATATATATATACATTGATAGAAAGTATTCAACAGTGTTATAATGCTAACACGAATGGAATCCATATACGGCATGAAAAAATCTCACAATAATTTGACCATATATTCTCAGCATTAGTAAAAAATGTTGGGAATAAAAAATTTATTGAATGGACCAGAAAGTTTGGGGGAGACCACACTAACTGGTCATAATTCACCTTCATTTGATGCCAAAATGTGCTGTGTGATGTATGATTTTAGTTTTATCAATGCTTATCTTATTTTGATGTCACTCACAAATTCAAGATGTAGCGTTAAAGCATTTTCTTATTTCACATCAGTGAAAACAACAATTAAAAGGTGTTTTCCTACAGTATTCAATAGCAGACATCCATATAAAATACACTGCGTGAAAAAAGTAGAAGGACAATAGATTATTTTAAATAAATGAATAATACAACATTTTTTAAATAATTATTTTGCATACAAAATTTTTACAAGCAGATACCTATATCTACATAAAACGAAATAGGACACATTTAAAAAAAAAGTAGACTTAATTTAAAAAATCAGTTTTGACGATGTCATAATCTGTGAAAAAAGTAGAAGGACACTTCTAAAAAATGGGTGTACTTTATTACTTAATATGGAATTCTTCTTTCATTGGCTTGAATTACTTCAAAAATTCTTTTGGGCATTGAACTATATAAAGATTGCATTTCTGTTTGGCAAAATTTGACCCATACACATTCTAATGATTTCTGCAGTTCAGCTACAGATTCAAACTGTTTCCTCCCTCGTAAACGCGACGTACAATCATCGATCATAAGTTCTATACAATGTTGAGATCAGGACTTTTGGTAGGCCATTGTAAAATACGAACTTTGTTTGCTGGAAAACAATTTTTAACACCATTTGCTGCCTGAATTGATGCTCTGTCTTGTTGGAAAACCCAGTCGCATCCTCCTAACTCAGGGCCATATGGAAAAAAGATTTGAGTTTAGAGTCTGGATGTAGTCTGGATAGTTCTGTCTACCATTTAGAAAAACTATATTAGTTCTACCTCCATAACCAACTGCTAACGAAGCCATTAGATCTCCTCCTCCCATTTGTCGAGTAGAATAACCTCTTCTTCATTACCAAGACAGTGCCAATAGTACTGATAACCGTCTGGACCATCCAAATTGAGCTTTTTCTCATCGGAAAATACAACTGAGGTCCATTCAGAGTTCCAATACATGTAGTCTTTAGCCCACAGCAGTCGGTGCTTAACGTGTCCTTCATTACACTTCGGATGGTACTTCCGTTTTTTGAAGATGAACTTTTTTGAGTTTTTTATATAGTTTTAGACAGTTCTTTAGGATACATGTGTAATCCCTGGTAGACATTGAGCCTTGTTGACACTTCCACCTGTATTTTTGAATTCACGAACGATTTTTCTCTGATTCCGTTGCGTAAGTTTTTTTGGCCTTCCTTTCTTTTTTTTTTCTTCTGTCACTTTCAGGGTTTCTTATGAAGTTCGAAACCATATTAGGACTGATATGTAGCTGCCAAGCAATCTCTCTTATTCCTTTTCCTTCATTTTTATAGGCAACTATTTAACCCTTCTGGAACTCACTTAAGGATTTTCCTCTGGGCATTCTAAAACCAATAAAAACTATGAATTTCTAACTAAATACTTTATTCATGACAAAAAGTTATTAAAAGTAAAAGAATACACCAACCTTTATGGTTTCCAACAGCTTCAAAATCAATTTTTAGGATGTGTCCTTCTACTTTTTTCACACACCAAAAGTTGCTAAGTATTGAATTCTCAACCTTAAATAGAGGTAGCAAAAAATTTCTCACCTAACTTAAATTAAAACATTAACAAAACAACCTCTTTAAAAAATCAGATAAAAAGCAGTAAGATTAAAGCAAAATGTACAAAAAAATGACTGTCCTTCTACTTTTTTCACGCAGTGTACATTGTAACGTCGCTTATTGCAATACGCTGTTGTAATGACATGCGATGTGGTATTTTGGAAAATGATACCAGCACTCACATGTTTCCAGACATGGCATAAAAAAAACTTAAGATATTCATTTTTTATAGATAGATTTATTACTAAATAAATTTAATTTAGCAAATAAATATGACCAATTATACTTTATTATGCATTGATATTAGTTTAATATTTTATAATTAATATAGTTTATAATTTTTTTTACAAATTTATTTATTTGGTAGATAATTTCTTTTTAATGACTGCAGTCTCTTCAGCCCAAGTGATCATTCAGAATCACATTATTTCTTCATTTCATTTATTCTTAAAAATAGAAGTTTTCCTTTCCTTTATTTTCAATTCTTTCAAGTTCTCATGTTTTTGCACATAAAATCAATGACAAATTTCCGACTAATCAGATTAGGCAACTGCCTAGGATCTTGGGCTAAGGAAGGAACGCTTTAAAAATGTCATTTGCAAAATTGTGAAATGAATAAATTTATTAAAAATATAAATTCTTTGAAATATCTAGCGGGAATGGCCTCCCTAAAATTTTCTCGCATATATTGTAATAAATTTTTCACTCCAGATAACTTCTTGCATGCAACTGGTGAGCAATAATAACGATAGCTATATAACGATATAATATTAGCTTTTATCGTGAATTTAGCATTTTTACTGAATCTATCGTGTCATTCTTTGCATGAATAATCGAATTTGTGTTTTAGATACTTTTTTCTCAATGGATTGAAACAAAGATTTGACACAAAATTTCATTTGTAGTAACAAAATCCCATACCTAATTTGATATATTTAAGTCATTGCGTTTTTGATATACAGCGTTTATTTAATTCTATAAGTGCAGACCGACAGATAGTTAATTCATTGTTGGTTTTGATTTAAAATTACACAGGTTGCCAACTCTATAGACGTGAAACCTGTGTGCGAATCTAAAATATATTAGAACATCTGAGCCAATGGGCTTCCTGTGGACAAATTTCGCACAAAATTAGATACCAATCTGCAAATTTAATGCAAAGGTCGTGTATCAAATTTCAACCATATAGCTTAAAATCATAATTAAATAAAAATTACTACTTTCTAGTTTACTTTAAACTGAAATATCAATTAAGTGTTTAATTAGTTACTTAGAATTCCTTTTTAAAGCCCTGTAAAAGAATACTTTTTTAAATTTTATGTTTGTTCACAGTTTACTGTTTCCTACTATTCAATCGTTATAATTATTTGCTTTTGATTGCAGGTAAGGAAATTATTAATATATTAATATCCATTTAATTTTTAATAATATACCAAAACCCACAACTAATAAATATAATTAATTAATTTTTTTAAAAATCATTAATATGTAGATTAAATTTAAAATGTTCTGAAATGTACTTAAGTAGTTATTGAAAGAGGGTTCTTGTAATGTGCAACACACAGGATCACAAAAATGTCTAAATCCACCACTGTGCAAAGTTAGCCACCGATTAGAGAGTTTTTGTCAGTTATCTTATAGTATTGCTTCGGGTATTACTGTATTTTAGCTTTATTTTAAACAAATGACTGAGATTAATCAAATAAGAACTACCAATCGTGTAATTTTAAATAATAAAAGAAATTAATAAATTAAGAACCAAAGCATCAATCAATTACATTAAGCAATATACGAGCTACTTACTTTCAGTTAGTTTGCAGCCTTCAAAGCCATCTTCTCACAAAACAACGTTCATTGTTATAAAATTAATCAGTTGCATTCCCATAAACACACTTCCTGCATTAACAAGAAAAGCGAAAAAATATACTTTAATCATAATTAATTGTATCTCTTCTCATTTTCCATGACGCACTTGGAAAATGTCGTGCGTCGGTTGGAAAATCATTCAAGTGTAACATAATTTAACACAAGTCTGTTGTTTTTTCTAATCTTTTCTAAGTTTTTTAAAATCGGGAAGGCCAGCTAGATTATGTCAGCTTTTGTAAAGATCAATCTATCTTCTTACTATCACCAGCAATATTAGCATATCTTATAGATTTCTCAAATTCAGCAATTAGCTGTAATGGCAGTTTTGTGCTAATTTTTTTTTTGTTTTATTTCATAGGAAAAAAACATCTTTTTATACAATTGCACAAGATGGTGAAAATATCATTTTTTGGGGGGAATATTTTAAGAACTTAGTTTCATGGTTGTTATATATAAAAATTACTTCAAACGAAAAAGAAACAATATTGAACGAACAAATTTCTTGGAAAACAATAATCTTTCTTACTCACTCATATATGAAATTTGCAAAAATATGTAGTTTTGTAATTAATGAAAAATTCAAGCTAGATATTTTGACAAATTTTCACAGCTTATACTTTCCTTTGCCCAGAAAACACATTTTTGCCATTATGTCTTTTCGTGAATTTGATAACTCAAACACGGTTCGAGCTAGACGGCTGAGTTTGATATATGAAATTACAACCAAATTGTGGATTTCTATGAAATTTTGAGTGAAATCCATTCACAAAAAGGCTGTCAGGTCAAATGGATAAAGTGAACTTGATAATTGCAAACGGTAAAGAGCTAAATAAATCAAATATGATACACACGTTTCAAATCTAAAATATAGATAATTATCAAATTTTGAACTGAATCAGTCAAACGGTCTACTGGTCTATACTTCCATGGATGTAAACGCAATAATTTAAATCGATGAAATTTGGTATGCAGTCTTTTGACTATAACAATAGTTTCATGGTGTTAATTGGTAGACAGAAAAGCATCCAAAATACATATTTTTGCATTAATTTTTATAGAAATACTAGATTCACTTTAAAAATATGTATTCCATAAGTATCATTCACCAATAAAATAGAGAATATAAGCAGATGCTCAAGATCCCCAATTTAATTAAGAAGAAAGCTATTTATTGGAGAAAGCTTCTGGAAGACCATTCCCAATAATTTATATAAATGTTACTCTCGTTTCATAGCATGTTTGCAACCAACATACTAAAAGTTTTAATTCTCAAAATCCAAAAAATAATTAATAATCAATTGTAGAATAATTTTTATTTGTTTGTTTAGCTTTGTTATATATATAAAGAATAGAATATATATTTCACTTTTTTCTCATCAAGTCACTGGGTCTGAAATATGTTACAGATTCTTGTTTTTATTTATATCATCGAAGAAGAGTGTGAGAAAAACATAATTCTAAAAGCATTTTTATTTTTCAATTCATTTTTACTAATCTTTTAAAATTTGCGAAATCAAAAGACTGCATCTCGTCAAATGTTGTATATCTCATCTACCAAAACAATTCGATAAATGAGATTACATGTTTTTAAAACTTTATTTAATCCTGATATACAAAAAATCTAAACTTATAAAGCTCAATGTGTATGTGTTGGCGCTCTACAGGCCAAATCGTTGGACCTACAGATTCAAATTTTGCACACGTATACCTTGCAGGTCGGGAATGTGAACCACGGAGCCCTTTTTTCGAATTTTTAATAATTTGAATTAATTGAAATTTAAGCGAAATTTCGACGTTTTACCGCTATAACTTCCGAAAATATTATTGCAAAAATATGATTTTTACATCAATTTAAGCACTAAAAAATTAGCTTTCAAAAAGTATCAGCATTTTAATGTATAACTTAAGCTCCTATTTTTAATGAATTTTTAAAGAAATATTTTAACCATGTTTTTTTTAGCACGTGACTGGATAAAATAAAAGTAAACAATAACGGAAGTTCAAATAAAAAAAAACTATCATCGCAAAATAAATCTAAAAAAATGCAACTTTTAGCACGTGACTGGATAAAATAAAAGAAATATAAAATGTGATATTTTCTTAAAAAATAAATGAAAAGGTTTCTATAATCGTTTGCAATATCTAAATAATTAACTCAATAAATCTTCTTTATTTACGGTAAACCTGATTGAATTTAGACAGGATATGCATTGAAATCCCGACTTAATGGCATATTTCTATAATTGTTTGCAATATCTATATCATTAATTCACTAATTTTTTTCCATTATAAAATGTGATAGTTTCTAAAAAAAAAACTGAATGCAAAGCCAAGGTTTCTATAATCATTTGCAATATCTAAATCATTTATTCAATATTTTTTTCCCCTTTTTCGCTTTCTTTAAAAAAACCTATTTAATATTTTGGCAACATCACCGAAAAAAAAAACATTTTTAATATTTTGGAAGCATAACCGATAAATTATTAGAGCATTAAACTCAAAAAGTTTTTCCGAATAAAGTTACCGACTCTTTAACTACTAATAACTGAATCTTTTAACTTTAACTATTTCTTAAATTTTGTACTGATTTTAAAGAAAAAATAACATAGATTTTTTATCTATACTAATAATAAAGCTCAATGTGTGTGTGTTGGCGTCCGATAGGCCAGACAGTGGGATCTACAGCTACCAAATTTGGTACGTGTATACTTTGGGGGTTGGGAATGTGCACCTCTGAGCTCTTTTTTCGAATTTTTAAATTAGATTTTGAATTAATTAAAAATTAAGCAAAATTTTAACATTTTTTTGCTATAACTTTCGAAAATATTATCGCACAAACATGATTTTTACATCAAGTTAAAGATTAAAAAAAACTAGCTTTCTTATGGCATCAGTGTTTTAACATATAACTTAAACTTCTATTGTTTAAACGAATTTTTAAAGAAATGTTTTATCCATTCAACAATATATTTCGGATAAAACAATAAAATTTAATCTGCAAGAGCACGTCAAAGGGAAAAAATTGGGTATTATCACCGTGTTGCCATCATTTTGACGGAAGTTAAAATAAAAAAAAATCAACTATTACTGCAAATTAAATCTAAAGAGATGTAACTTTCAGCACGTGACTGGATAAAATTTAATAAATATAAAATGAGATATTTTCTTTAAAAATGCAAGGCAAAGGATTCTAAGATCGTTTGCAATATTTAAATCATTAATTCAATAATTTATCCTTATTTATAGAGGATTGAATTTATACAGGATATGCATTCAAATTCCGGTCCAATGCCAATTTGTAAAATATTATTAATAGGCATATATATTGCTTAATACTATTAATTTGATCTAAATGAAGTAAATAAATACATTTTGAGCAGCTTGAGTCAAACAATGCATTTATGAATAATGAGTTTAGATTTCTTCATACTTTGCTCTGTGAGCCATTGGCGCAGTTTAGCCAAGATATGGCTCTTGCGCCAATAAAACCCAATAAACAACAACAATAAACTGTGAGCCATATTTTACATAATATTTTAAATAAACGTTGCTACATCAATCAGTCTTCTAAATCAATAATTAAAGCTGACTGATTTATAAAATTAAAGAATATTATTAGGAAAACGTGTTCTCTTAGAACTTTCCGTCCATCATCTTAAAGAAAATATTAATTTCAGACCAATCAATGCCCGGAATTACTTCAAGGCTAATGCATATGTGATTTAATTGAAAATTTTAGAACGCATTACTCATGGCGAACCAGCTGCTCGCCAAAGGCGGCTAGTTGTTTAATAAAACCAGGGAAAAAATTAATCAGCGAAATATATTTTGCAAATACATTCATTCAGTTCTCAGCCTGAACATTTTACTTTAGTTCATCATAAATATTACTTTTTTTGTATAAATCATCATGCTAAATTTTTTGAGTTGAATTTCAGATTTTAAAATGTTACTTTAAGATTTATATAGAATTGTTAAGACAAAATCGTATTACAATGAAATAGAATGAATTTTTGAATGAAAGTTCCCTATTAAGGTTCCACAAATTCATGCATGATTGAATCGAGCGTAAATTTTTCGTCAATCACTTTTCGATCATTGAAATAAAAGTTGGGACAAACAATTTAAACAGTAAAAAATCCTTATTTTTCATCCCATCCTTATTAAAAATGTTAAAATTTTATAAAAACAATCGTTTGTCAATTGTAGATAATATGCCATATATTACTACTTATTTTTTTATACATCAAAATAATTCTGAAATTTAAATGAAATTATTTTAAAACTTCCTTTTCCAACGAAATAAGAAAAATAAATGAAATTTGAGAAAATATTTAAACAATCATTTTTTGGCCAATTATCATCTTCGCTTGGCTGATCACTGTTGTTTTCATCAGTGGCAGGTAAAATGGTTTTGATTTCTTCTTCAGTGAATTCAAATTTACTTTTTACTCATAATGAAGAAATAATCAGCGTTTAAATATAAAAAAAATTAGTCTGATAATAATTTAAAAAAAGACTCACAAAATGTAGAATAAAGAGTAGAAATTCCCAAATGAAAATAATAATAATAATAATAAAATTGCAGAATGGCATTCGTGCAAGGAACTTGCCAGCCCACGATGGCCTGGTGGTAAGGTCTCGGCTTCTGAACCGGAGGGTTGCAGATTCGAAGCCCCGTTCCGCCCAAGGACCACCTTATAGTTAAGTCTGTTGCACGTTAAATTGGTAGGGGTAAACGTCTTCCTTCGGATGGGTGTGGAAGTTTGGATACGGGGTGACAGCTCATGTGTCATCCTCGTCATCTGACCGTGGTTCAAAATTACGAGGTGCATATCAATATAGCCCTAGTGTTGATACAAAATTGGAATTTAATATAACTAAACTAAACTAAGTAAGGAATTCGCCATTTGTACAACTTATCTCACTCTCTGAAGGAAGAGAAAAAGAAAATTCTCAATCTCTTTTTGGGACTTTAAATCCTTTCTGAAATTCGCGGTTTGTACTCGGCATCAAAAATTTCAGCGGGTCTTTTGATGGCAGAATCAGACGCTAGAAATATAAAACGTCGCTACCCATTTTACGAGAAAATTGCGATGTGAATTGGTCAGAGAGACTGTTTATCTTTATATCATTACAATCTCTTAACTTTGAAACAATCACCTAATGCTTATCCCGGGGAAAAAAAATAATTTGTCGGTATCACTATAGTAGCTTTGGAGTCAGAATTTAATAGATGATTTGATATTTACTTTTTATCGATACATGCATAAAAATCTACAGAATATCATAATTTATACGAATTACAACAGTTTATAATATAAAAATTTATTTTTATGACTCTTGCTACCTTGTATTTACCACCTTGTGTGTGAGGCGGTATTTTTTTAAACAACTCTCTCTAAGTGAAGTGAAGACATGGTTCAACTGGTTTTTGTTTTATTTGTGTTTCGATGTTATTAGCGGCAATTTGAAGTTCCTTTCAAAAACAAAAGAATTCATTTAAATTAATTGCTCCATTTGATATTTTAAAAGTATTTAAGTAGTTTGCAATTATTTAGGGCAGCATTCGATATGTTAATAAATGATTTTAATTTGAGTATTTTACTGGTTTTAGAATTGTTATATAGAAATTTATTGATGTATAAATTTACATATTTATTATGGCTAATTTTCTCCGTTAACTACAGCTATATAAATATAATTAAAGCAAATCTTTTAATAATCATTTCTCAGTTTGTTTTGAACTGAATTTTTTAAAACTATACGTGGTTATTTGAATATCGTGCCTTTGTGTTTTCCGTAGGTTGCAGAAAACATTTTTGTTGATGAATGAAAAATCGTCCAAAAGTATGTAATCATCAGTTTTATATCTGCACGTTATCATTTTATTTCTGCTTAAAACAACTATATTAAATTTGTCTTCTTTTACTTTGGTGAGATAGATTTAGTAATAGGCATATTTATATTTCGCTTGTTATTTGGATCAAGAGGATAATTGAATTTTTATGGGTCTTGGGATTTGCTGAAACTTTTATTTTATTATTTTTTTCTGATTCGATGTTTGATAATTATTTTTTTGAATAACTGCTATGGTTTTGTATAGATTTTTTTCATTTTCAAGGATTATATAATATTCATAATATACTCTTAGTTGTACAATCTAATGTTTGATTAATTATTAAGGCATTTGAATGAATTAAAATAATTCAGGAACTAAGAGGGTTTTTTTCCACCTAAAGTAATTCTAATTGAATAATGAGAAAAAATATAACTTTTTCTCCAGCTTTTCTTCCAATTTTTTAAAAAACAATATTCAAAGAAAAAAGCAATGTGCTCATTTCTTCATTAATCACTTAACTGATTTACCCATACAATATATACTCTAAATTATTATTTTAAAATTTCAAAATTAGACCAGTCATATAGTTGTGTAAAAAATTGTAAGGAATCAATAAACATCAAAGTGTAATTAATAAAAAAGAAATGCTCTTTTTAGTGATTACGTTAGTTAATTTGATAGCTTATATATATAGTAATTATAAGTATAAATAAAAAAAGTTGAAACATATATCAATTTATTTTTAGTATTTCCATGCTTCTGAATGCTTATATAAGGTATTAAAACTTATCTACAAATGTTAAAAGAAGGAGAATCTATTGTTAATTTTCTTATTTAAATGTAGATTCAATTGTAACAGATATTTTTATTATGTATATTTATTCAATAATTGTTTTCCTCTACAATTCTTCTTACCAATGATGTTTTATGCATTTATAATCAAATACTTCAGAAAATATTAATCAAATTTTATTTTATAATATGATGGATTTATTTATTTTACCAAGTCTGCTAAGACATTTTATCCTAGCCTGCAGCCCTTTGACTGCATGTTTTTCATTATAAAATACAATAACAAATTTTTCAAACCTTTATTTTTAATTCTATTAAAAGGGCAGCAATAAATTAGAAAATAATGTATTTTTTGCAATGCTACCATATGAGATTGAAGTATTTGATCACTCATTAAATTTCTACTTTATGCCCATTATTATCCTTTTTTTTTTAAGTAATATATTTCACGTATAACAGAACTGTTACAGATTTATAATACTGAACAATTAGTTAGCAAAAATATATAAAAAATGAAATTAACAATTTTCCAAAAATACCACTTAAAATAGGAGAATCAAATTATTATTGCACACTTGTTTCTAAATGACACATTAAAATACAAATCTTTTAATATATATCACTTTATTTTGTATTAGAGAAGTTTTTTTATAGTATTTAATGATTAAAATATCTATTTGCAGATTAAGGTTATAAAAAATATTTTATATTTTTGCAGATGCATTTTTTAAGCAATATCATCGAAATTATAACAGATAATCACCGAATTGATGATGAAAGTACTGAAATGATTATTTTCGTATCAAATATCAGTTTTTTTAGAGATTCTTGAATGTCATTCTAGGTGTATAAGGAAACCTGAGTGTATAGTTAGTTCTAATAAGATACTTATGTTGCAAAAATATTCCACATGTTCAAGGACAATTTAAAATTTAATACCTGTAAATTATATTTAGTGTAATAAAATTTCAAATCTAAAATATTTAGTTTTACAGGTTTACCCCTTCTCCCACCTTTTTTCATAACCCTAACTTACAAATAAACACATAGTACATCCTTCAAAAGTAATATACAAAATGTTCTATTATTGGTTTGAGTTTTTAATTGCTAGTTTCTCTAACTAATGAAAATTGGAGAAAGAGAGTTTCAAGAGGGCAATTACTCCACTATGAAGTAATTACAGTGAATTCTATCAAAATTTTTAAATATTTAAAAATTTGATTTTTTTTAAATATTGCCAGATTTTGTCATGATGGAAAACAAATATATTCTCAATATTGAAATTTATAATGTATAATCAATTAATTTTATTTTAAAAGTAAAGTTTGTATAGAAACCATTGTAACATTTTGGAATTATGGCATAATTCTGTATTAATATAATTTTTTTTAGAAGTAGGTTAATATAATTTATTATATACGTCACTAATGGCTAAAAAAATATTTTTAAAAAAATTCTTTGATAATATCATAAATGGAACTCTGATACAATTTCTAAAAAAGTATTTCATAATTTGAATCAAGCATATTTACTTAACATATAGTAATAAATAACAATTTTGTGTCATTATTTTTAAATTCTGCTGCAGTCCAGGTAGAATTAAAATTAGGTAAATTGTTACTAAGCACTACATTAGTCTAGTGAAATATGCCACTAGCATATTATTTATATCATGAGACTATCACTATTTATAAAGTCAGATGAAAATTTTAAAAAACACTAATGTATACAGAAAAGTGAAGGTAAATATTTCAATCGATTAAAAATATCAATGTTTATTTATGCTCAAATTAAAACTGATAATAATTTAAAAATTTATTAACAATTTCTTTAAAGAATTTAACTATCCTATTCCTTTGTATTGAAGAAGCACATAATATAATTCAGATATTTTACCTTTGAATTAAGAAAAAAAGGTTTTGTTTGTTTGGAAACATTTTAACTTGCATATAATAGTACTAATTTTGCATTCAAATGAAATGTGCTATAGTTCTAAAATGTGGCCATACAAGTAATGCAACAAATCTAAAATATTTAAAAGAATTAAAAAATGTCAGATAATTTATATAAGAATTTCAATGCCTTCATATATTCAAACAATGATTTTGAAAGCTGGGCTACAAGCAAATGTAAGTTCATTGAGTAGCTTTTATGACTGAAGGTGCCCCAAATTTTATTGTTAACTTATTATGTTTTGAACAGTTGATTTAATTAGTTATGATTATGCAGATTTATTGGAAGAAATTATAGAAATATAACTTAAAAGTATAAAACACATATATACCAATTTAAGTATTCTGGAAACTTTTCACTCTAGCATCTTTCTTAAGAAATGACTCCTATCCAACTATTATTACAAAAATGTTTCAAAATATGGTTTGGCATTATTTACTTATTACATTTTTCATATTAAAGGACATAATTTTTTTCTCTTCCAGACTCAATAAGAAACTTGTTTTCATTGAATAACAGAAGAATGAGATTTAAAGTTTGCTTGGAAAAATAAAGCAAAAATTGATTAAACAGTCCTTTTATTAAACTTTTCACATGCAAATTATCGAAATATCATGAATCAACAATTCTGTACTTTATTTCTTATTTTTTAATAAACATCACTTTAATATAGATATAAAATAACAATTATAACATATTTTAATAACATATAATAATCATGAAACTAAATTATTATTATTACCAAAAATTAACTTATTTTTTTGGTAGTTATTTAATTTATCAATTGTTCAAAAAGAAGTTAAATTTTAGAATTTCATTTACAAAAATATATTAATTATATATGAAACAAAAATTTTAAAAGTTAATAAAAATTAATAGTAAATTTGAAATTTTTTTTCTATTTACATTCTTTTTATAACTGGATGAAATTTTTATCAACTTATTTTTGGTAGGACAGTTTTTAATGAACAACAAAATAAATTATTTCAAAAAATACATTAATTTAAAAAGCAAAATTCAATATGAAAAATATATTCTCGAAACTTCAATGAAATATTTCATATCTGCTTTAAAAAGGCATAAATAAGAAATGATTATAGGAACTAATTTTAGATATGCTTAAGAACAATCATTTTCTACTGTTAAAATATTTTATATTATGCCATGAAAAGTTACATGGCCATCAAAAAATGTTTAAGCAAAAGAAAATTCTTAAAAATCAAAGAAAAAAACATGTTTCCAGCTGAATTGCTGTAAACTTAACTAGATTTTTTTTTTCTAATCAAATTTTTAAAATATATCTCATGTAGAATTAAATGAATGTAATTCCAAAACCAACAAACAAAAAGTTGTATCTAAATATATGCAAAACAAACATTGTATTTATAGTGCAGTCAAAGCATTGACTTTCTTTTAATGCATTATACTTGAAAAAAAAAAATGCTGAAACATTTCATCTTGAAGCATTTAAAAAAAAGAGTAAGGTGACTTGGTTTTTAAAAAAATTACCGTATAATTTTAGTTAAATAGCAAAAAAAGTCTACATTGTTTCAGCTACTAATATAAAAATTTTAAGAATATTTTGAATGTCCACAAAAACCTTAACCTTTCAAGAGCATGTGTTTAAATCTTAGCTTCAAACATTATATATTTAAAATATACAAATTACTTTCAATTTACTTCATTAGAAAATTCCTGGCTGAGCTGTCACTATAAGACATTTTAATTCAGCCAAGAAATGAAGAGCTGGTGCTTCAATACCTTTTTCAACAATATATATAAACTGTAGAATGTCTTTTTTCAGGTTACTGTGCAGCAACTTGTAGTATTTAGATCCTTGACCCTGTGAAATAAAACTTTTGTTTATGCGATCACGAGCTTCACTTTTAATGTGAGTGGGATTAAACTGCAGTTCTGCAAGAGTTTCTTTCATTTTCAAGAAATTGGAGTTATTCACAGAGCCAACACAGGTTTCACATTCTTCTATAAACCTATTCACATTATTCAGATATAATGACCCTTCTTTCAATGTACTCCAAGGAGATGGATTCTTTCCAGCATCATCTGGATAGATTTGTGCCTTATAACGCAGTTTGGAGAGGTATAACTCTGAATATCTTGAAAATGTATGTGCTGTTTTACAAATTCTTTCATATGATGTTTGGTCATAAGATATAGGATTGTATAAGGCAGAATTTTCAAATCCTATCATCATTCCCAACATATTCTGTGGAATTTGTTGAATATGTTTCAACTTGATAACTTCTAGTAATGATCGTCCTAAGTCATTTTTTGCATTTGTAACTGCCATAAGATCTTCTGGATGTACAGATCGTAGAATATTACCAAATTCAAAATTCTCGCCTTCGGCATATTTAAAAAGCTGAGAAATTAGCTTTAGTAAATCTCTGATATCGTTATGTTTTGCAGCTAAATCAATTGGCATTTTACCCTGTTTGTTTTTAATGCAATAACAAGCTCCATATTTTAATAAAGATTTGATAATTAATATGAAACCATTTTTAGCTGCCAAATGCAAGGCTGTATCCCCTTCTGTTTTATTTTTAGCATCCACAAATTTCTTTACTTGATCAGGATATGTGTGCTTCAATAAAAGTTCAACAGAACCTTTATGTCCTTTAGAAGCTGTCAAATGTAGTAGTGTGTCTCCATTAACTTTTTGCAAAGTGTTGGCCCCATTTTCTATTAAGATTTTTATAATTTTGAAACTCGCATGATTAATGGCACAATGTAATGGACTTATTCCATTAGCAGTTATATTTAATACTGCTCTATCTTCCTTAATGTATTTTTCCACAATCAGTTTGTTATTACTTTCAATAGCTTTAAATAAAGCCCCTGAATAAAATAATCGTAGTTGTGAAGTTAAAGACTGTAAAAATCTTATTACTGGTATTTCAATATTAATCTCTACCAAATCAATGAAGAACCGCAAATCTTTTTTTAATTCACTGTGAAGTAAATTATGAAATTTTGTATCTGTTTTCACACTAAATTGGCTTGGTTTTTCAGGAACTGGTTCTGGTGCAAATTCTAAATAATCAAGTATATTGTTTATTTGCTTTATGTTAACATTCTCAGTCCAATCAGGATATGAAATTTTGTACTCCTTCACTAATTTGTGGGCATTTTGCAAATAACAGAGACCATCTGCAAAGGTCCTTGAAGGACAAGGATTTATTTCTGACAAATGTGAACTTAAGTTACAAAAAAATTGCAGGTTCAGAATGAAAGGATCTGAAAATGCCAAGTGTTCCTTAGCAAGGCTTTGGAAGCTTTTAATTTGCTGCAAGGTACTTTCAATACGAAGGAGCTCAGGATCAGGACTTTTGGAACTTTTTGTTTCTGGTGCAGTTTTTGGACACCTTTTCCAAGGTTTAAGATTATGAAGATTTTTTAATACTTGTAAACAATCAAAAGCTAATGTTTTATGATTATTATTAATCATAACTTCCGATAATGTGCATCCTTGTACATTGCATGCATTGGCAATGGAACTCAAATCAGCTGACGCTACTCTTCGAAGTTTATCTACAATTGATGGATTCCCTACTACAGCATCTTCAAAGAGCTCCTTCGTTAATTTCAATATGTTATCAGAGGTCTTATCTTCAAATAATTCAAGTGGTGTTTTATCCTCATTATTTTTCACATTATACATTGCGCCATGCTTCAGCAATACTTTTATAATATCCTTGAATCCTTTTTTAGCTGCAACATGCAATGAAGTAGCACCAGTACCAAGAGTTTGAGCATTGATGAAGTTATCTAACTCGTCACATTCAATGAACTGTAACAGAACTTCTGTTATTACAAGAAAGCCTTTTGATACAGCTATATGTAATAGTGTATTGCCTTTATTAGTCACAAAAGTAGGATCTGCCCCTGTTTCAAGTAATAATTTCACAATGCTTATGTGACCATTAGAAGCAGCCCAGTGTAGTGGATGATGCCCATCATTATCTTTTGCATTCACAATACATCTTTGTTGTTGAATGCATTTTTTAACTTCAACAAAATTTCCCAATTTTACAAATTTGAATAACTTTTCAACTGTATTTAAAAGAACTTTGATATTGCTATTATCAGCAACTTGTAAGGGAGTTTTCCCCAGTTTGTTTTTTGCAATATATATGGCACCACAGTCTAATAAAAGTTTGACCACAGCTATATTTCCAAATTGTGATGCATAATGTAACGGTGTATTATCAAGGTCATCACTGCCATTAATGTCACAATCATTTTGTACCACTTCATATACTTTACCCACATCACTTTCCTTTGCCATTGATAGTATGGAATTAGAATTAATTAAACTCAAAATTTCCATGTTCTTTTTCATGACAGTAATATTAACAGGCTGCAAAACAGAATTTTCATTTATTTCTGCAGTGAAGTTCTTAATCTGATCTGGATGAATAACGTCTCCTATCAAAATTGGATAAAGGTTCTGTTTCATAGTAAGAATTTCATTAGTGTTTTTCTTTACCTTAGCTTTGTGACCTTCACATACAATCTTGAATAATTCAGTAGCTTTCTTGTATTCATTTTGATTATAATATGCTAAAGCTAAGCGTTCTTTTACAGATATAGTTTCTGGATGAGTTTTTCCAACAACTGTGTCATATTGTTTCACTATTTCTTCAAGTAATGTAACATACTCGTTTTGTTTATCTAATTTTTGAAGAACTGTTGCTATATTGCATTTTATTTCCAAAATTTCAATATGATTTTCTCCAAAAATAATTTTTTTTTGCTCAAGTAATTCTTGAAACAAAGTTAAAGCCTTCGGGTAGTTTGTTTGTCCTAGAAAGGCATTAGCCATATTATTAATGAAATAGAATTTTGTTTCCTTTTTAAGTAGAATTTTCTTTTGTTTAAGAATATCATTACAAATTTCTAGAAAATTATCTGATCTATTCAGATTTATTAATAGGAGGGCATAATGATGCCAAGCTTTTAAAATGGCTTCATCATTTGTAACACCAATTTCATCTTTGCTTAAGAGTTTTTCATAGACTGGCAAGATTTTATCATATTGGGAATTATCTTGGATTTTTTTAGTAACTGAGATAACAGCAAATTTTATGTCCATTTTTAGTTTTGTGTCTTTAATATCTTTGTTAAAAAGGCCCATTAACAATCTCAAAGCTGGTTTGTATTTATCCATCATTTCTAATAAACTTCCTAGTTGAAATTGAAGTTTTAATACTTCTGAATGATCATCTCCTAAGACTTGTTTTAAGACTTTTAATGCTTTCCAACCAAATGAATTAGCCTTTTTATATTTAAACTGTTTCACCAAAGAAGTTACAATATAGTTTGGTAATGCACACGATGCTTTTAACATTTCATCAGAATTATATGCATGCAACCACACACATATAGCATGATCAACAAGCAAACTAAATTTCTCTATATTTCTTCCTATATTAATTAGTAATTCTATAACGGATTTTAAAATTAATTTATCTTTTCCTGAGTTTTCTAAATATTCTCTTATTTTCTTTTGAGTCAGTTTGTTGACATTTATGAGATTTTTTTCATTGTTTGCATCCAACAATAAAAAATTCTTACCAATTTCTGCGACGGTTTTTACGTCTTCTTTGTTCAGCACTGACGTAATTATATCAATAGGTATGTTATCTGTGGAAAAGTATGCGAAACTACAGAAAACAACAAATGCGTTCTTAGACCTCCGACTAATTTCGCTAAATGATTGTTCCAACATATTATCTGAAAAATGCTTCAAGACATCTTCTGAAAAGTACTGCAACATGTCAGTGAGGAATTTCTGGAAGACATCTTCGGGTCTATCGAGTGGCATTTTGAGAAATAGTTTTTTAAGGAGAAAAATAAGAAGTGCATGCAATAAAAATCACTCACTCAGCTAGTTCCAGCCAGTCTTTCAAATTCTCGCTTGACAGCAGCTTTAATTAAATATTGTTTTCGTATCGATAAATCAGCACCACGGAAAAGAAACCAAATAATTTATCGCCTCCGATCCGACTGAAGTTGCAGCATCCAAAGCAAGTTGAAAGTTGTTTTATCAACGCAGCTGCTGAATTGCGTAGTGCTGAGCTAAGAATAAAACCAAAAGCGGGAAATTACCGTTTACCGTCATCCTAAAGTTTCGGTTTCGTTTCGTAGTAGTAATTGAAGCTTCTGACATTTTTGAAAATTTAACTTGCAGTTAAATTGCATGGCTAGGTATGTAGCATCGAAGTTTTGATGAGTAGCTGTTAAAGGGCACATTTTAAAACTTTTTCAATCCAAACTCACATAATGTCTACGGATAATTTTTCATCTCCACATTCAAATGTATACGGAAAGAAAATATAAAAAACAGACGCATTAAATAAAGAAAAGCAGAAACTAAAACAGTAAAAAAATCACTATCATAGTCCATATTTTAGCTAGATGTTTCAACGAAAATAATAAAATATTTTCTTAGAAGAAATATGAAATACCAATCCCAAGACATTGCATTATTTAAAAAATAATAATAAATGTTCTGGTACATATATTTACAAATTTTTGCGGTATTGTAACTTCATTTCCTTTTTTCTAATAAATTATATTTATATTAAACAGAATCCTTCAGTTTTCAAAACTGTAATAAACTCATTTGATAAAAAACTTCGTAAAGGAATGAATACTTTGAATTTCAGAGCAGCGATGTAATCTATTGTTGCGAGATATGCAAAATATATAAATGAAAATAAAAATTGCTAAATTTCAAGAAAAATCTGCATTACTATTATATAGGTATAAATAACAATGCGATTTTAAAACTTGTATAATTTTATTTTTGAAATGGTGTGCTGTTCGTTTTTTAGACACACCTATTTTTTTAAAATTTTCTTTTCCATTATTTATTTCATCAAGCACTCATTGTTTTGGGCCTCTTGTGCTGTAATTTGTCCTCACAGTTCTGATAAAACACCAAAATTATTTAAATGTCTTAAAATGAAGTTGAATATTCATAGCTGTAATTGAATTATTATACAATAATGACTGAATTTTACTTTTACTAGGATTTTGTAGCCTACCTTTTTTTGATGTTTCTTTCTTTATTTGAGTATATTTTTAAAAATTTATACTAAGATTCACGTCCTTTTGATCATTTAAAAAATCTTTTGCAATCCTGCAAATAAATATGTACTAGCCACTGACCAAATGAGTTTCTGATTTTTTTTTGATACTAAAATACTTTAATGTAGATTGCTTTTTAAGGAAAAATTTGATTTGATATTTCAGATTATTACTATCAGAAAAGAAGCTACTTTATATTTCCATTTCCGTAATTTTTTTCCCTGATCAAGAATCAATTTTATGAAGTTCTAAAACTAAAAAATATAATTATAAATAAAACTATAATCATTTATCAGAATATTTACCATCCCCTCTAAGTATTATAAAGTTTTTTTTTGATAAATTAGCTTTATATATATATATATATATATATATATATATATATACAGGATGAACCAGAGAAACTGACTTATTCGACAGGTCAATAAACACAAAAGTACTTCAGTTATTGTTGTAATTCTTTTTTTTATTTGAGAATACAATATCCCATTTTTTTTCCCCCATTCAGTTTTGAAATTGACATCGATAAAATGGTGACCTTTACTGAGCATTCACTGATTAAGTCGATTTTTGAAGTTCGCGTCCATTCTTTGCAGCCTATCAGTCGATAAGTTGGCAATGGCGTCGCGAATGTTGTTCTTGAGATGAGCTGTGTCCTTGGACGATCGGCATAAACAAGGGATTTCAAAGTGAGCCTCGTCACTGAAAAAAACTATTGCGTCTTCAGGCAAGTTGTCACGCAGCATTTCACATGCATTTTGACGGGCAATATAATCGCGTTCAGTTAATTCTTGCACAACAGCCAATTTATAGGGATGAAATAGAAGGTTTTGATGGAGAATTTGTCGAAGAGTGGTGTCAGAAATTCCCAGAGCAGCTGCGTGTTTGCGAGCCGAACGCAGAACAGACTGCCTCACTTTTTTGACATTTTCCGGAGTTCTGGTGGTCCGATGATGTCCATTTCTGTGTTTAGCAATATTCCCGAAATGAGTTAGCCCACTACAGAATCGAATTACGGTCAGGAACGGGTCTGTGAGGAGGAATTTCAAAGCGAGTGCGGAAGGCACGTTGCGTAGCAACAAGTGAAAAAATTAGAAAAGAAGCTCTCGACGGCGAATGCCCACTGTGCTCTAGACCAGAGCATGATGGCAACTGACTAGAGGTAAAAACAAACTCTTGGGGACTTCCCCCTCCAGTAGCGCTACATATAACCCCTCTACCCATCCAATTCACCGCTCGGAAGCATTTTCAAATACGTCTCTGGCGCACTCTGTATATATATATATATATATATAATTTTTAAGAAATTCCTAAGAAGTCTATACAGCTGTAATCTCTGCTTAGAGAAAAGATTAATGTGTGTTGTCACTTTGCAAGTCGAGACTGTTTGATCGATAATCGGGACTTACATACCTTGTAGAGTGGGAATATGTACTTTAGAGGCGCTAATGTAATAATTGCGAATCTTTTGGTAAATTTTGACAATTTTCTAAATAAACATGTTTATAATGTAAATTAATTTTTCCCGAAATTAAATTTTTTTAAATCGAATGATTAGGATATCTTTCTTTTTGGTATTCACATTTACTTAATTCATTTTGTTTTTATTTTCGGCATCTCAACGTACAATATCGTTTTAATATTCAGACGTTAGAAAATTTTATTTTTTAATACGCCGATAAATTTTTTTTTTTTGAAAATTATTATTTTCTAGTTTCTAGTATTTAATATATTTCATGACTTGGGATAATAATTGTAACAGAAAACCGTAATTGATTCCTCATTGAACAATAACTCCTTTTACTTAAAAAAAAAAAAAATTAGTTTTAAAAATTTAAGCACTCTAATTCACACGTTATAACTATTAATATTCCAATTTTTATTAGTAATAATTTTATTCTAAAAAAAATATCTTTAATTCTTACCTTTCTATAAAATTATAATTAAGTACTTGAATAGATTCTGATTTTGTCCCGTTCTTTTTGTATGGGAAAAATTGAATTAAGGGGGAAATAAAATCCCATCTCTTGAAATTATGATCTGCTCAGCAATAGGTGAAATTTTGATTCGTTGATAATGTATTCCTATTCTTGTTACATCAGACCACTTTACAAATATTTTCAGAACTTCATTCTGGCACAAAAAAATAATTATAATAAATAAGTTCTGATATTTCTTCGTCATTAGTTGGACTTCCGGCGCATCAGGTAGTGAATGAAAAAAGAACCATTAAAATTTTCATCTTTGCAAATAAATAAATAAATAAAATAAAATAAAAAGGAGAGAGAGAGAGAGAAAAAAAAACCCGCCTGAAGATGAATAAATCAAGAGAAATAAAATGAAACTGAACCTTGTTCAACACAATATTTATTTCAGTCCTATAATTTAACTGCAATCCTTTCTCTATTACATTCTTTTTTGTCAAGTCATCAATGTCTCAGACAGATAGGAATGTTTATTTCTGTTTATCTGCGAACTGCCAGTTTCTCCAGAAGAATTTCAGACCTACAGTATCTCCTGATATTATCTTTTAAAACGTATTTTGGTTTTAAAAAAATCAATTTGTTTCCTTTTCCTGTTTGAAAATTTGGATTGATAAAAATGCACTAAACGTATGCAAATAAGATAGAGAATGAGTTACTCCAATGCTATATTAAAATTGAATATCCTTTTTTATCTATTATTGTCATTTTGGTATAAATGAAGGTCATTGTATTAATGTCTATATATTCCACTAGCCGCCTTTGGCGACCAGCTGGTTCGTCATGAGTAATGGGTTCTAAAATTTTCAATTAAATCACATATTCATTAGCCTTCAAAGTAACTCCGGGCATTGATTGGCCTGAAATTAATATTTTCTTTTAGATGATGGATTGAAAGTTCTAAAAGAAAGCGTTTTCCTAATAATATTCTTTAATTTTATAAATCAGTCTGTTTTAATTATTGATTTAGAAAACTGATTGATGTAGCAACTTTTATTTAATATATTAATAAAAATATATTGTAAAACATGGCTCAAAGAGCAAAGTATGAAGAAATCTAAAACTCATTATTCATAAATGCATTGTTTGACTCAAACAACATAAAATGTAATTAATTATTTACTTGATTTAGATCAAATTAATATTATTAAACAATATATATGCCTGTTAATAATATTTTATAAATTGGCCATTGGAAAGGAATTTGAATGCATATCCTGCATAAATTCAGTCCTGTATAAATAAAGTTAATTTATTCAATTAATGATTTAAATATTGCAAACGATCATAGAATCCTTTACCTTGCATTTTTTAAAGAAAATATCACATTTTATATTTATTTTATTTTATCCAGTCACGTGCTAAAAATATGGTTAAAATATTTCTTTAAAAATTCGTTAAAAATCGAAACTTACGTTATAAATTAAAAAAAACAGATAAGAAAAAGCTAAAAGAAAAGCGTTAGAAAGCTAATTTTTTTATCTTTAAATTGATATAAAAATCATGTTTGTGCAATAATATTTTCGGAAGTTATAGCAGAAAAATGTCGAAATTTCTCTTAAATTTTAATTAATTTAAATTCTAATTAAAAATTCGAAAAAAGGGTTCCGATGTGCACATTCCGGACCTCCAAGGTATGCATGTACCAAATTTGGTAGCTGCAGGTCCAACGGTCTGGCCTGTAGAGCGGCAACATACACACACATACATTGAGCTTTATTATAAGTATAGATAACTCCTAAATAACTGAGCTGGATGCAACCAAATTTGGCGCGCTTATTATACAATATATGATAATGAACGCTGTTAACGTTTCAAAGTAAAATAATTAAGTATTTAATTAATTAAAAATTTGCTTTTTATAGTTTAAATTACCATTAATTTCCAATTTTCTCTTTTATTTTAATTTAATTTATTATTGGTCTTGAATGAATGATTTAATCACGCTCGAAAGAAAGCTTAAATCCATCACTTAAAGGAAGACAAGCATTTTTTGAATTTCAAAATTTGTGATCAGATTTTGCTGTTGACAAATAATTTACAGTAAATGACAAATATTAAAAACTTATAAAAGAAATTAGTTATAAGGGTTGTTTAAAAAAATTCTCTGGTTCAATTGATATTCTAATTTTAATTAAAAAATATTTCAGCCAATATAAGGATTTTGTTTATCATAATATTTTATGCAAAAGTAATTAATACATAAAACATAATGAAAGATTTTAATCCTGTGCAAAGCCAGTTAGTATTAATATAAAATTATCAATACAGTAAAAGCTCCTTATTCACGCTCCTTCATTCGCGTTTTCACTATTCGCGGATCAAAAAAATGCTACCCAATTCCTATATTCGCGGCTAAAAATTTCTTTATTAGCGGATCTAATCACATACATAATAATAAAAAGATTCCAAAAGGTATCCAACCCAATATCCTTTGTAAATGCTGTCAAATGGACAAATAAAAAAAGTAAAATAGATCTTATTACAACTTTGTCTAATCAAGTGACATTCAGGAATTGCTTGAATCGCAAGATGAAGATTTGACTGAAACTGACTTAGAGGAAATGTTAAATTCATAGTCCTTGAAGAAGAGGCTTCAACAAGCACTGGAAACATGACATTTAATTTGAAAAATCTTAGTGAAGGTTTAAGAATGGCAAATTAGCTTTGCGATTTCTTCATGAACATTGATCCCTCTATGGAACGAAGTCTTATTTTTAAGAGGCAAATTGCTAATGCGACTGCTGCATATCAGTCTGAATTGAAGGAACTTTCAAAAACTGTCAAGCAAGAGAAAATTACAAAATTTTCCAAATCATTGCCTAAGCCTTAAGATAATTAATCAAAATGCTCAAAAATAATTTATATTTATATATAATAATTAATTTAATCTAAAATTTCTAGTGTATTAAATGCGGATGCCCTTTTATTACTTATGTTGATATCATAGATCACTATCATATATCGTTTGATTGTCCTGGAACAAGTTACGGCTAAACTATTGGTAATCATTCTGATAAATTCGTTCATTCATTCAAATAAACATTTAGCCTGAGCATCTGACTTACTAAATGCTAAACGTGAAGTTAAATAAACACCTTAATGAATAAGAGTATTGATAATCAAGAAGATCAAAGTGATACAGAAAAATCAGAAAATAAGCATACATTTAACTGATACTGTATTGAAACTAATGATAATGAAATATTACCAATAAGACGAAAACGCGCATAATCTATACTTATAATAAAGCTCAATGTGTGTGTGTGTGTGTGCGTGTGTGTGTGTGTGTGCGCGCGTGTGTGTGTGCGTGCGCGTGTGTGTGTGTGTTGGCGCTCTACAGGCCAGACCGTTGGACGTACAGCTACCAAATTTGGTACATGTATACCTTGGAGGTCGGAAATGTGCACCTCGGAGCCCTTTTATGGAATTTTTAATTAGAATTTGAATTAATTAAAATTTAAGAGAAATTTTGACGTTTTTCCGCTATAACTTCCGAAAATATTATTGCACAAACATGATTTTTGCATCAATTTAAAGATTAAAAAATTAGCTTTCTAATGGTATCAGTGTTTTAATGTATAACTTAAGCTTCTATTTTCAACGAATTTTTAAAGAAATATTTTAACCATGTTTTACAACAATATATTTCGGACAAAACAATAAAATTTAATCTGCACGAGCACGTCAAGGGGGAAAAATTAGGTTTTATCAGCGTATTGTCATCCTATTGACGGAAGTTCAAACTAAAAAAAACAACTATCATTGCAAATTTAAATCTAAAGAAATCCAACTTTTACCACGTGACTGGATAAAATAAGAGAAATATAATATGTGACATTTTCTAAAATAAATAATGAATGAGCAAAGGGAAAAAATAGCTTTTATTAGCTCTGTTGAAATCATACTGACAGAAGTTCAAATCAAAAAATAAATTAACTATGACTGCAAATTTAATCGAAAAAAAAAATGTAACATTCACCACGTGATTGGATGAAATTAAATAAATATTAAATGTTATGTTTTCTAAAAACGAAATACAAGACTAAGGTTTCTATGATCGTTTGCAAAATTAGCTTTCTAACGGTATCTGTTTTTTTAATTTATAACGTAAGCTTCTATTTTTAACGAATTTTTAAAGAAATATTTTAACTATGTTTTTATCACGTGACTGGATATAATAAAAGAATGCCGGAAGTTCGAATAAAAAAAACTATCTACGCAAAATAAATCTAAAGAAATGCAACTTTTAACACGTGACTGGATAAAATGTAATGTTTTCTGAAAAAATAAATGCTAAGCAAAGGATTCTATGTTTGTTTGCAATATCTAAATAATTAATTCAATAAATCTTCTTTTCGGTAAACCTGATCGCATTTAGACAGGATATGCATTGGAATCCCGACTTAAAGGCATTTTCTATTATCGTTTGCAATATCTGTATCATTAATTCAATATTTCTTTTCATTATAAAATGCGATAGTTTCTAAAAAAATAAATAAAAAGATAAGGTTTCTATAAAATCTGCAAGAGCACGTCAAAGGGAAAAAATTAGGTTTTATCACCGTGTTGCCATCATTTTGAAGATAGTTCAAATTAAAATTTTTTTTAAAACTATCATTGGAAATTAAATCTGAAGAAATGCAACTTTTAGCACTGGATAAAATAAAATAAATATAAAATGTAATATTTTCTTTAAAAAATGCACGGCAAAGGATTCTATGATCTTTTGCAATATTCAAATCATTAACTGAATAAATTATCTTTATTTATACAGCATTGAATTTATACAGAATATGTATTCAAATTCCTTTCCAATGGCCAATTTGTAAAATATTATTAATAGGCATATATATTGTTTAATAATATTAATTTGATCTAAATCAAGTAAATAATTACATTTTATATAGTTTGAGTCAAACAATGCATTTATGAATAATGAGTTTTAGATTTCTTCATACTTTGCTCTGTGAGCCATATTTTATAAAATATTTTTATTAATATTTTAAATAAAAGTTGCTACATCAATCAATCTTCTAAATCAATCATTAAAACTGACTGATTTATAAAATTAAAGAATATTATTAGGAAAACGCGTTTTTTTAGAGCTTTCAGTCCATCATCTTAAAGAAAATATTAATGTCAGGCCAATCAATGCTCGGAGTTACTTCAAGGCTAATGAATATGTGATTTAATTGAAAAATTTTAGAACCCATTACACATGGCGAACCAGCTGGTCGCCAAAGGCGGCTAGTATATATTATATATATATATATATATATATAAATTTTGTTACCTGGGAACGTATCCCATATAAATTACCATTCCGTATTCAGGGTTTCTGTATTCGCGGCACATTTAGGGAACATATACCCCGCGAATAAAGAGCTTTTACTGTAGATATATCAACTAGTATTAATGAAAAATATTAACTATGATATTATCATCGCAATTTTAATTTACATACTATGTTATCTAAATATATAAATGTTATTTAAATGATACTTTTCTGAATTTTCTTTCTATAAATATTTTCAAACTAATGCATCGAGAATAAATAGAAAAAGTTATACTATTTTTTCATTATTTATTTATATAAATATGAAACAAGCCCCAGAATATTTCTTCTTGCGGCTTTCCAATTCCAAGATTTGTTCTTGAACCCCCATGTCCCCCTTGACCAAGTTTTGCCACGCCATCGAGTTTCACTGAGTTGATCGTCGTTTGTGGTTTTTATTTTATGGTCGATATCAAGAAAATACATTTTTTTATGTGTTCCCTCGAGAAAATATTTCATGGTTGTGATGCCTGGAGATACGATTGTCCAAACATATAAGAATGGCTGGTCAGTCAGATGGAAATTTAAAATTCCCTTTTCACCATCCATTGCTATTGTAAAATTTGATTTAAAAAGTCCCAAACTCCTAGTTTCAGTGCGCAAGGTTACATCTTGTTGAGTATTTTCAGAAACTACTCATAGTTGAAGGATTAAACATTGCTGTAGGGTTTCGAATCAAAAAAGAATGTACCAAAAGTACCAACAAGGGAACAGTTTCATTCTACATACATAATTTCTAAGAAAGATAGTAATTTTTCTTAAGTTGTTAAAATTTTAAAAAACATCATGAAACTATAAAAAATATTTGTATATAGCGATTAAGTGTATATATATTACTTGTATATTGTTAAAGAAATATGAAATTGTGGGATTCGAATCTCTGATCTTAAACCTCATAATATAATAATGTTTAATTCGTTAACTTTATATTTCTGACTTTTTACCCTGAATTGTATAACGGAGATAGTGTGCATACAAATGCGTGTATTTATTAAATATGTAATTATTATTGATTACTATTAATATTAATCTTATCGTATTAAATATAATTATTAAATATGTATTATTATGAAGAGCAGAGATAAATCGATGAATAAAAAAATGATAAGTATTAACGGGAAAGTACATATAAAAATATTTTAAATCAGAAAAGTCGCAACTAGTAGTGATTACCATTACTAGTTACCACTCAACTGCGGAAAAAAATAGCTATGAATAGATCACTCGCATCTAAATGCGTAGAAATCCCATCGGTTCTAGTAATCAATAATTCCACGGTAGAGGTCAATTTCGATATTCTGGTGGTTCAACGTGGATTTTTTTTACAAGGCCTAATCAGGGGGATGACCCTGAGTTTTTGAAAAGTTAGCCGATTTTTCAGACGAAGATTATGAGGTCTGGTTCAACGTGGCCATAAATTGGAATATAACCAGGACTCGACTAAAGCAGAGGCATACGGGGCAGTTGCTCTGGATGTCCACAACCAAGGGGGCCCCTAAATTGAAAAGTTTTAGTTTTAGTTTTAGTTTAGTTTCGGTATATTAACGTCCCGTTTTAAAGCAACACGAAGGCTATTTTGGGACGGACCTCGTAATTTTGAACCACGTTCAGATGACGAGGACGACACCTGAAGTGGCACCCCCCTTTCTACACCACGCCACACCAGCGGGAGGACGTTTGCCCTGACATATTTAATGTGCAAGAGATCCTCTCACACGATGTTTCTTCAGTAGAATTGTGTCTCGAACCTGAAACCCTCCGGTTCCAAAGTCTAGACCTTACCACCAGGCCACCACGGCCCCCCAAATCGAAAAACACCATAGACAAGTTCTATGCACGGTTCTTCATTACTGAAGTAGTGAAGCAGGTGGTGGCAAAGAAGTTTTTGCCCCGGGCCCTAATTAGGCTAAGTCAGGCCCTGAATGTAACTTTAAAAAATTACAGTAGGAACAACTTCTCATACACGAATGAATTGAAATGACATCATACAGCCTAAAGACAATGACGATAAAGCTAGATGATAAACCAGCATCAGCCTTAGAAGCTCTGCAAACCTTTCGATCTTAAGGAAATAATTCCATAAAAAGATATTTAAGGAGATATTTTGAATCTTTTGCTGAACATTATTCATATGAAAGGTTTATCCAGCTAATAATTGATAACTCAGATAATCTCGAAGTTATTTAAGAAAGTATATGTATTAAATACATATGAATATCATTTAATATTATTAATTGTGTATAATTTACCTGTTTATAAACAAATCGAGTGAAAAGCACAAATGTTGTTTCCTACTGCTTTTTCTGCTGTTCTTGCATTTCTCATAGAAATTATACTGTTTTTTAAATATTTCGGATCATCCGATTTCTACAAATGAAGTCCCTTAGCACTCCGATATCTCCTCTCAGGTACAGTTCAAGGCACTGTATCATTTTGTAGTTTTATTTAATTATTTTTTTAAATTTTAGCTGGTGAAAATACTTAAGAGTGGTAAAAAATATGCATATTAATTTTCTAGGAAAATTCAACCTTAAAAAAGTCATGTTTATTGCACCGAAAAATTAATATATAACTCCTCATATTCGGCAAATATTTATGCATCGAATTGCTTTTCGTAGCTTTAAGGGTTAAAATTAGAGGAAAAATCGTAAAAAAAATAGTCAGTGTTATGTTTGTGTGAAATTGGTAAATGAATATATTCTAAAGAATAATAACATGCTAGGTCATAACAATAAAATTACTCCAGTTCTAAACACCCTAGAGAAACAAAAAACGATTATTCATAAGGAATTTTATTGAGATATATTTTAGATAAAAGAGAAACAACTGATTTAAGAAAAGTTTGAAAAAAATTCGAAGATATATTCAAAAACATCGTTGCATGATAATGCTTTATTCGTTGTGTTTATACTTTTTTAAAAATTCACTCAGAATTAATTATATTAAACACAAAATATGTATTTATAAAATCAACGTAAACAACGAATGGTGAACCGTGGTTACGAAAGCGATTGTGCGTATTGTTAAAAATATATTTAACCCATTTGCATCATTCGAAAAAGTGAAAAATTGGTCCATATCACCAAAAAAAAGTTTTTTTTTTTATTGTATAAAATATAGGAAAACGAAATACAATAATGTATTTATAATTTTATTTAGCTTAATGAAGTTATACATCAAAAACAGTTTGAGAAATTTAATAGTTTTACACAGTCTGATAAAGCTTGAAATGGGCAGTACAAAAAGCCACAGATAATTGTCACGCAATAAAATAAATTTTTTCTCTCTTTTTTGGTGATTAACAAATGACGCAAAGTTTACGAGCCTTCTGAGCAAAAGTTATTTTAATTAAGATTAAAAAATATTTGCCAATAAATCTTGATGATCATGACATAATTTCTTATGTTGCCAATGCGTTTTTTTGAGGATTTATTTTGTTAAGTTTTTCTACTATTAATTTTTGCTTACTTGTTATATCGAATTGCTTGAAAATAACCTTAATTTTTTCAAAGAATTATGTTTAGTTTTTTTTTGTAAAGTTTCTGAAATTGTTGCATAATATGGAATCTGATCTAACATAGCAATCATCACTATCCACTATCTGCGATCATTATGAGCTCTAATGTTATGTTGTTACATTAGAAATCTAATGTAATGTTTTTAAAGTGTGGCTATGAGCTCTAAAGTTAGGCTCTTATGCACATAAAAGTATCGCGCACATCACACGTTGGTGATAACGGCTAGGAAAATTCAGCGCATATATGCGTTTATGATGGAAACGCGCTAAATACCTTTTTACAGGAATAAAAATGAAATCACCGAAAAGTTAATCTTTTGAATGTCAAAGTTGGGTAAAAAAGTCTTTTAAATAAGGAAATATTTCAAAATTATTGAATTAAAACGTAAAAGTTTTGATTAATTTTTAGTTAAATTTTGAAAAATACCTTGTTAGTGAGAATTTGTGATCCAAGAGGTAATTGCACACGAAATTTAGTAGCTGTAATTCAGATAACTCTCTGTCTTGTCACGCATTCTGAAGAATCTTCTTTTTTATACAAGTTATAATTCCTAAAAGAAATAAGCAGATTAAATGTATTATGATATTCAAAATTTTCCTTGGAAAACCAAAAGGTATATTCTTTTTATTTTCTTGTAAATAAATATACAAATAGAAAGCATTCGAAATAGAAGTTTGAGATTTTTGACAAATCTCCACGTTTAAAATCTCCTTAAATCCGAAAAACGCATTTTTGGAATCTGTAAACATAATAACTCAATCAATTGTTGTAGTCTCCCAAAACTTACCAACATATTGTCTAATAAACATATCGTCTTTTCTCTCATAAAATTGTGGACATTGATGAAGGCAGCAAAGACCGTGTATAAAATTTTCGAACAATACTTAAGATATATTGATTTTGGTACGAATCAAAACATTTTTACTGAATCAATACTGTGAACTTCGATAAGTAATCGCTGGGATGCAGTAAATCCACAAGAACTAGATAATTAATATGTATTTTGAACTAATGCAGATAACTGATATGTATTTTGAATTAATGTAGATAGCAGATGTTTATCTTGATACTAGATAATTAATGCTGCTATACATTTTACAAACACCAAATAATTTATGTGTATTTTGGACTTTTTCTATTGGGATAAAATCACAATTTGACACTGAACTATAATTGAAGGGTTTGCTTCAAAAAGGATGTAGCTCCAATCTAGGGGAATTTGAAGTTACATGCACTTCAAGTCCTTTAGATTGGAGTGGTAAATAAAAACTTGTTCGTTTGGTACCAGAAAGATATAGTTCCAATCATTAGTTCTCGCATTATTCAAACTATAGAGCTGTTTGTCTCATTAGTTTATTGCAATATAGAGTCAGCTCCTGGGGCAAACCACCATTTGTCCCGCCAATAGTGTCTTCAGAACTACTGAAAAACATTCATGGAAAGTATTGGGTTGTTCGGAAAGTAATTTCGTATTTTTTTGTCAAAATGAAAAGAAAATTTCGTTTAATGAATAAATTATTTATTAAATTATAAAATTGCCATTCTGGTCTAATACCTTTTGCCATATTTTTGGTAGTAACATGATTACACGCTCATAAAAGTTTTGGTCTTTGCTGTAAAAAAAACTGATCGAGGTGGTTTTTGGTTTCCTCATTTGAAGGAAAAATTTTGCAAATCAGTTCTGGTACTGATGTACTGTTAACACATCTTCTCCACATATATTGGCTAATTTATTTCTGGCTTGAACAGCATTTTTACCTTTTATATAGCAAAAAAGAAAAAAATGACGAAAATGCTGTTTATTGCTCTCCATATTTAAAAGGGCACCATCCAAAAACTACTGCAAAGAATCAGCTGCACTTTTTCACACTCAAGCCTTGCTATATCAGCTCTTAAAACATAAAATAATTTTGCGGTTTAAGTATGAAATTGGGTGCGAAAAATGCAATTAAATCCTTTGTTAGGAAAAAACGAAATTACTTTCTGAACGACCCAATAGAAAGAGCATTTCTGCCGGGTGAGTTACTGTTATCATAGAGAAGACATGAAAAATATGTTGTTACTAGTTACCCTAAAGTTACTCAAAAAATGATTTTCAACCTTACTGTAAACTTCTTACATCATTTTTAATAACAAAAGAACTTTTTAGAGTTTTTGCTACCAAATTAATACAGGAAACATTATGTAGAGAGATTGTTGGACTATTCACTAACAAGACAGTAAGAAGATTCAACATCCAGAACATTACTCCGTTAATATCAAACAAGATTCAGCCATCTTAATCCGACTCTCTTCCACTTTTAAGCCCGGAATATAAAGATGTAATGGAACTAGCTCGTAAATATGTCCCTCAAAATGGTATGAAGTTCTACTATGGCCTACAATCCGACGACACAGCAGACGAGCTCGACAGTATAGAGGGGGAGTGTGATGATTAATGGGAGTATAATATTTTGTTTTTAAAGTCAAGTTTTATACATACATTGTTAGTTTTCTTTAAATGAAATAATATTATAGCAAAATGCATTTTTATTGTGAAATATTTTTCAGAAGTTGATAGACTATCTATTTGGTGTCAAGAAAGAGGTCGCACCAACATTCCAACATGTGCTATGTCATCTGGAAAATATATTTTTGAGTGAAAATACTGTCATAATATATAAGAACAATTAAAAAGTTTGATCAAATTGAAAATATTCACACAAATTCGGAATTTAGAGTTTTCAAACGTTTTTTACGGCTTTCTGCAAGCTTGAATAATTGGAACTACCTCCTTTTTCCCGTAAACCCTTTAATTTTAGATTAAAAATCACGTATCAAATTACAGGTATTTAAGCTACTGTGTTTAAATGCTTATGAAAATACAGACCGACAGACAATCAACCCGTCGGTGGATTTGGTTCCAAATTTGGTTCAGATCTACATTTCAGATACTAAATATTTGTACTAAATTTTATTCACCTGGTTCTTTTCATTTTGTAGTTATGTATCCACCCGAAATTTTAGATTTCTTTTAAATTTTGGATGAAATCTATGCAGAAACATTTTTACCTATCACTCTGTTTGAATGCAAGTACACACTATACCTTCGAAACTTAAAGAGCGAAAAAAAAAAAATGTTAAATATAAATAAAATCAAACAACCAATTTCAGCATCTAAGTGCAACTCTGTTTGAAATGCAGATTAAGTGTTGTCGATCTATACATAAACTGCGTATGCGTTAAAGAATGAATGATTCAAAGGAAAAGCATACATTTACTATTTTATCCTAAAAATCATATTCTCATATTCATTCAAATTCAGTAAATTACAACGAGCATTGGGGAGGAGGGAGGCAACACTGAAAATCCCTACAGGGATCTCGCAAAAATTTGAGTAACCAAATTTAATAACTTCCTGAAAGATAAATAAGTACTCACTGAGAGGAGTTACAAAATTTTAATTTTTAATGAATTAAAAATTAATAGAGATTTTGAAATCCTTATTCAATAACTTTGGAGAATATTATCACGAGTGAGTAAACTTTTATATCACTTTAAAACCCAAAAAAATTAGCGTTTCAATGCTACCAGTTTCATTCATATGGAATATTTTTCTTGACTTTTTATAAACTTTCTAAAAATTAACTAGACAACTTTTGATGTGTCATATTTTTACCATACGTTTACTGTTGAAATATTTTTATAATTGCACGGGTGGTTTCTTCCGAGGGACCATTAATTCAAACCAGAGGGAGGGATCTCCTTCCCCCGTTTAAAAATATATTCATATTCTCCTGTAATAAAATTTTTATCTCCCTAACTCTGAATAAAATTGTGGACATTGGGCCAGACCACAAATATTTTACATGATATCATCGAACAATAGTTACGGAATGCAGATCTTTGTCACAAATGTAACATTTTTTCAGAATTCAGATTTCCCATGCGATGTTTAACGATTGATTCTTGGCATACAGTTAATACATAAACACTAATGTATTTTAGTCGCCTTTTCCCCCCTCATATCGTTTAGAACTAAAATTTGGCTTAGAATTACAGTTGTAATATCAAGATAATATATCAAATATCATTTATTTAAGTTACTGTCTTTTTTTGATGTATTGAATTTACTCGCATTCGGAAATGTAGAACAACTGATGGTCTACTTCTTGAGGGAGTTTATTAAAAATTTTATACAGATTTTCTTGTCAAATGTTAAATCTGGGTTTAATATCGATTTTATTCAATCTATTTAATAAAATCAAATTTAATCTATCTAGTTTATGTTTTGTTGTTATTGCGTTCATTTCTTCTCGGACATTCGGAAAAACACCACTTCTAATTGAATTTCGTCCAAAAAACTGATAGAAATCTACAAGTTTACCATAAAGTTCATACACAAAATTTCACAGATCTAGCGGAAAGAGATTTTCAGTTGTGTTCACAGACCAACAGATGTAATTCTAAAAATGCACTTTTCGGACTCTGAGAGTTCTGACATGTGATCAAGTATCTCCAAAACTTTAAGTTCATATTTTGATGATAACATATTTCCTTATCTCTGTATACTTCGCATTGGCGAAAGTAAAATTATATTTCAATAATATTTAATTTACAACATCTGCTTTTATACTTTTATTTCACATTTATTGGATGTATCTTACTTTTTATATTATTTTGATTCATGATTATCTCTTGATCTTTCAGTGGTTTTTTAGTGAGAAGAATGTAGTTGGATAGCTTCAATCACAAATAAGAGATTTTTCAAACATAAATAATAATAATAAAAAATAACGAAAAGATTCATTTGTGTATAATAAAGCAAGCAAAATTTTAAAAACAGAAATTTAATGTTGATTACATCACAATTTTAGGTACAGTCCTTTTTACTGTAAATAAATATTAAAAGTATTTTTTTCCCTCAGCCATTTTGAAATACTCCAGGAATTCGCTTATTCGAGGTTGTTTCACAAAGCAATTCCTTGGATAATTCATTGTAACATTTTGAATTTGTCAATTTGATTTAGAAACGACTGCGAAATGGCATTGTAAAAATGCAGACGACAAATAAAACTGTTTAAAGAGAAAACATTGTTATACTCCGCTGTTATTCAAGGTTCAAATTTCTTTTTTACTTGTTTATTAATATGAAAGAGGAAATTGATTGTAAAATAAGCAACGTGTTCCTGGACTTACCATATTTGACACACAATTTGATTCACAACAACCGTAAGTGAAATTTAATCTGTCTGATTCGTTTCCTTTTTTGAAATAGTATATTCGAAGACAGACAACAGACGTGACTCTAAAAGTAGCTTTTTCTTGGAATCAAAATTGTGGAGATCTCAAAGTCGATTTTTTTATGTTTTAATTTTTTGTTGTTGTTATTTTGACTATTAGCACATCATAAAGATTTTTAAAAAGCCCTAATTATTGAAATGGCAGTAATATAGATTAGTAAGTGGCACATACAATATAGATTAAGCATTTAAAATTTTATAATTGATTGCAAAAAAAAAAAAATCCGGTTTAAAAAAATAGCTGAATTATATATGTGATTGTGGAAATTGGAGTCAAATCATAACACGCTTTAAGTTTCTAATAAATTATTTTTATTGGTTTCTGATTAAGTTGAGAGTAAATATTTTGAGGTTTGATATAATTATTAATGTTTTGCTTTACATTTTATAAGTTATAATAATTTAAAATTGAATATAAAATCAACTAGTGTAGAAAAGTGCGGTTTGCACTAAAATCTTTCTCACGGTGTAATACTTTTATCCACAAATTAAAAAAAAAAATAAACGATTCCTAATTTTGCCCATAGATGGCATTGCATTTCAAAGACAACTAACAACGTACTATAGATTTCAACAATCGTTTATATATATGAACAGGATTTTTAAAGATTAAATACGAATCTCACATGCTATTTTTTCATGACTGTCTTTTTTCACAACATTAATGGATATTTAGATTGAATCGGAATACCGTTTAGATGTGATTGGGGCTTAAAACAGGCGCACACATTTGAATTAAAAGAAAAATGTTTTCTAAGTCCCTTGTGACGGAATGAATTTTCTATAATTCCTTTTCTAGAATTTTTATGCTGCTTTTAAAGTATAGCTCTTTAAACAGGAAAAATTAGGAACTAATTTTATTTTCTTGTATATGAAGTACATATAGAGAAAAAAAATATTGTTATCTTTAAAAAGAATTCCAACAAATTTTGATAAATCTTTAACTTTTAGGTGTTCCTGAGTGGAATTTTTTTTGAATTGTATTGGTCTATCTATCTGGGAAAATGGTAATTTAAAAACGTCTTGAACTAGACGGATAAAATTTGGTATGTGATCTTTACACCTATTTTGTAGATTTTTATCAAAATTTGGATGAAATACATCTAAAAGAGGGTTGTTTATCAATTCGATTACAAGTGAATAAGATAAAAACAAAATTTTAAAGAAAGAGATAGCTAAAACTTAATGTACATTTTTAGAATCCAAAAGAATCGTATGAAATTTGGAAATAAATGTATTATTGGTTTGATCATTGGTCCAACTGTAAATATATTTGACATCAATATTAGAATTTTGTTACTAAAGTTTTTATTCTACGCCAAAATTTGCCTTCAATCAAATTTTGGCTTAAAGGAGCCCAAAGTGCTTATTTTGGTTTTATTTATTTATTTATTATTTTTTGAAACTCTGAAGCACAAAATGTTTATGTGACATTGAAAATAAAAGTTTGAAAATTTATGGTGTTCACGAACATTACTCAAGGTCCACAATTTTTACGTATGTGTGTAAACGAAGGTGAGGGGGTGGGACAACCCCTTTATTAGATATTATGCGTGAAGATTTTGGGAACACCATTGTTATTGGGTTTTTTTCCTTCCTATTTGAGAAAAGTAATTTTTCATCACTAGAAAAAATTCAGTTCAAAAAACATTCACCTGTACTATTTAGTTCATTTAAAATTTAATTAAAAATATATCAAGAATTTTTTGCACTCTTACTTTAGAGCGTAAATAAGGTTATTCAACAGTTCTGAATTTTAGCACAGTAAATTTCTTCCATCATTTTCTGATTACATAAAAATAATTCATTTAAATTGCAAAGGTATTTTTGAAATTATCAATATACTTGTTTAGTTTTTCTAACTTTTAAATTAGTCTAGTTTATTTTTTATTAATAATTAATTAACATTTGTGTCAAAGTTTTGAAAACACTTTTATGCTTAAAAAACACAATTTATACAATATGATGTAGATTTAAAACTTTTCCTTGTACTTCATAGTCCATGTTTTCATTTATTAAATGAAGCTTTAAAAATGTTTTTTTAATCATATCCCCCCCTTTTTTTTCTTTATACGTCGTAATAAGAAAGCTTAGTAAGAACGAAAAAATTTGAATTCGAGATTTTCTCGAAACTCCGCATTTTATACTTCACTGAGTTCAACATAATTATTTCAAGAAAATATCAATCTGTTTGTCTGCCTGATGCAAAGATAACTGAAAAACTATTTCAACTACACTATTCAAAATTGGTATATGATATTTACAATAAATTTTCAAATTTCTTTTTAACATTGAGTAAAATCTGTTCAGAGGAAGTTCGTCTGTTTGGCTGTTCGAATACAAATTTACACGATAATTACAAAAGAAGACAGTTATATAAATAATACTCAGTACAATGATTTAATATCTATTGTATAGATACCTGTAAAACTTTGAACCAAATCCAAAAACCAAAGGCTGTTTGCCTTTCTGCACATTCTGTAATATACAAATGCGATAATTCTAAAACGAAATAACTTAAATATATGAAAAGTGGTATGTGATTGTGTTTTTACAAGTTCAGTTTTGTGTCTAATCTTTGCTTCCATTGAATTTGTCCATTTACATCTATGCAAAGGACCACATGAGAAATTTGATTTGTCTGATTCAAAACGTATCTGATTTACATTATAAGCAGACAGATATAATTTAAATAAAATGTGTTTTTCAAATTCAGGGAGATATAAAATATGCAGATTGATAAAAAGGCTAATTTTCTGATGATAGCAATTTTTTTTAGTAAATTTTATATACAAGATATTTATAGAGGGAAAAAAACACTTTCCAATATATCTGATTGAATTCATCTACTTATAATTTAAAAGTTAAAAAATTATTTGTTGTTAAGAGTTTAAAAAAAGGTTTCACTTTTCAAGTTCAAAATTTATTTAATGCCAAAACATATTGTTATAAATAATTATTGAGCATTTAAGTTATATTTGTCATTAATGAATGTATCTCAGGTTGGAAAACCTTCCTCAAATAAAAATAAGGGCTGGTCTACAAATTTATGTGCAAAAATGAATATAATATTTCATTCTTTAAATGCAAAGTTTATTTCATCTACTTTTTAATACGAGACAGAATTTGAGGAAATTTGAAAATTTATTTTGAATATTTAAGAAATGTATGGGATTCTCGTTGAGAAACATTATCACAGAAGACTAGTGTTAAAAGCAGCAGTTGCTCAAGCGAAAATGGAAAATCCCGATTTCATTCATTTCAGCAAAATCTACAAAAGAAACATTCAATCCGGATGAAATCATCTTTGTGCGTGCGAGTGGGGCCGTAGCTGAAAACTAAGGCAGAATTAGTAATGCTAAGAATAAGTAACCAGAAATCATCAAACATTGAACTTTGCATTAGCATTAATCAGATCTGAATAACATTCCATTCCACTGAAATAGAAACCACTCTCTAGGAGGTCGAATACAAACCCCCCCTTTCCAACCGTCGAACAAACTAAAAGGAGAGAAAAATGTACAGAACAAAAGAGGGAGGATTAGAGTGGCCCACACTGCAGCAGGACTCCAAATGCATCTCTTACGCGAAAGATAATGCAAGACATCGCATTTACAAGTAGAAAAATCTCCCTGAGCCTTCATTTAAAGTATCGCAAACGAGCCTCCCCTCCGATGGAAAAAGAAAAACAGAAACAAATTGGGCTCTGGGAACAGACGCCGAGCTAGAGAGAGAGAAACAGACCTAAAAAGGAAATATATTGACGTCGTGCCTCTTCCCCCCACCAGGGGACGTCTCTGTCGATCCGACGGACCCAAAGTCCTCCCTTGCGCATGCGCCTGATCCGGGAGGCGAGAGGATGTTGATCCCTCCTCCTCTCCCGGAATGTATCGCTCCGGAATCATGGGTCGATGGAAAATCCAGCCTTTCAGAGCGAATCGCGACGGCAACGTGGGTGAAACTCTTCAAACGAAGGACAGCGTGCGGAACAGAATGTGGGACAGAATGGCGGACGACAGAGAAAAGGGACATCCCTAGGAGAGTGGTCGAAACATCCCCTCGGTGGGATTTTTACCCGTTCCCCCCACGAGACGGGCCTGAAAGGGTCAGGACCTGGTGAAAAGTGTGTCAAACTGACTGCAATCGTGTTTCTCCTCTGGAGTTCTCTACTTCCCCAAACCGCGGATCGTCGTTTAGATCTTCTGTAAAGAGACTGGATCTTTGGAACTATCGTAAAGGAATTTTGTGTGTGTAAAAAAGTCTAGTAGTTTTTGGTGCATTAAAAAGACCCCAAGACCGTTTAATGGAATGTTAGATGACCCTATCTAACATAAGTTTTGTAAAGAAAGTTTGGTAAAATTTGGAGAGTGGTGTCTGTGAAACTGATTGTCGCAATTTATGTGGATAAAAACTTAAGCAATTCCGGTTTAGTAA
Source organism: Argiope trifasciata (assembly GCA_026543055.1). Taxonomy (NCBI): domain Eukaryota; kingdom Metazoa; phylum Arthropoda; class Arachnida; order Araneae; family Araneidae; genus Argiope; species Argiope trifasciata. Next base: position 1,454,650 of record JAPMOQ010013041.1, on the reverse strand, counting down.
GATAGCACAAGTTTTGGTCTCTAGAATACCAGATTATTATTTGACTTAATTTCTGCGAAAAAGGAAAGAAATCTTGTGAATTAAAGATACAACTTATATTTTATCCAATTTTAGACATTAAAGATCATTACTTGATAAATTTTATATTAAAAAAAAATCACATCACTTGTGGAAGAAAACAGTTTGCAGGGTTTTTGACTGATCTCTTGAGAAGTGTTAGTGGGTATTATAAAAAAAGGGAAGATTTTTAACTCCAGTGCATTAAAATTTAGAACATTTACAAGGGCGGATAAAAGAAATAAATTTCAAGAGCTTTTAAATATTTAGTAGACATTTTGTACCATTGTCATTGAATTTTTTTTGTCGAAATCCATACACTTAGGAAAGGAGTAGTCGCTTTTCTTAGTACATATTAATAAAGCATTTTTTTTCAAAGCTACAGAAAACAATCAATTTGCAACAATAAATCAGTGATTGAGATATTGCTCTTTTCAAAATTAAAGCTACATCTCAAACTGGATGAAGCCGATGGGAGACTTAATGTTAGTTTTAACTGCATTTGAAATTCGCTTACTAGCCACATGCTCATTCTCTTTTGGAAGTTCTCAGTGCGTTGGATAAACAAGCTGTTGGAATTCTAAGACCTGACGAGACATGCGAGTGACTAAACAACGAAGAGCGCGGCGCTATTTGTGTATCTACCAAGCGTATGACAGTCACGAACTGTGCCAATCTGAAACTTGTAGTCAGTCTGAAGCTTCAAGAGCGTATAGATTCTTTTCTATACCCCACTTGTCAGCAGTTCTACAAACTTTGTCTTCTAGTAGAAGGAAATGCTTAGCACAACAGATTAGATTAGAAAGCAAGGGCAATTTGCAGCCTTTGAAAAAAATTATTTGGAAAGCTTGAATACGAAACAATCAATTCTTCTTCTCTCTTCATCAATTTATAAGTGTTCGTTCTATTAGCACTCAAGAAGTTTTACTCCTTGCATGTTTGGTTACAGAAATACAACCTTATTCTTACCTTTCATATAGTATAATCCAGCACTTGATGGTAAACGGATACTTTCCGGCATCCGACTCGACATTCTCGGCAACACACTAATTTTTAATGTTGGAACCTTGCACTGTTCTATATCTTGCACCAGGTTGTTGACAGACTTTATTGAAGCTTCAGGATAACCTTTCTGTTCTTTTTTCTTTCAAAGCACCTTATCTATTCATCAGCGTTGATGCTCAGGACATTGGGGTGAAGATATTAAGCATAAACAGAGAAGTTTCGACGTCTTTAAGTCGAATAATATCGGCTTGATTTCAGTCCATCGAAGTATAATTCACAGGTGCTACCATCCAGAGTGCTTGATCACCCCATTAAAAACTGGCTACAAGGTAAACAGACAGACACGTGGAATATTAATAGAAATGAAAACGATGAACAGCTTGAACTTTTTCAATTAGGAAACAGAGCGGAGGGAGTTATGCTTTGATAGAGGCCGTGGAAGCCATGAAATACAAGTGCCTCCTCGGACTGGTAATTGGCTGCTTAAGCTTTCTCACTTCTATAGGTAAGGTCTGATTTTCTGCTTTGTTCAGTTCTATTTTTTATGAATTTCAGCGGTCATTTTTAGTATCCACTGATGCACAGATATATTAAGGCAATGAATTAGATAACTTTAATTATCCCTATCAGTGTACCCTTTTTCCCAAAACTACTGCATTATTAAGTATTGGATAATAAATTACCATTCTTAGAGTGGTATAATATATTCAATGATTTTAAATAAAAAAAAAAGTTTGTTTTCGAAATTCTGAAGAAGAACATACCAAATCAGAAATCACTTTGCAATGACAATTTTCTTTATCCCAATTCTTTATTTTCTACTTTCTTGAATTCTATTTTTTATGAAATTACAAATGAATTTCAGCGGCCATTTTCAGTATCCACAGATGCACAGCCCCCTCCCCCATCTGTATTAAGGTAATGAACTCAATAACTTTAATTTTCTCTTTCATATAGTATCTTTTCACTGAAACTCTTATATTATTAACAATTGGATCATAAATTCACATTTTAAAATTGGTAGAACATATTCATTGACTATATATCAACAAAAAGTTTTAGACGTTTTGAAGAAAAACATACCAAATCAGAAATCCCTTTGTAAAGGTAATTTTGTTTATCGAAATTTATTATTTTCTGCTTTCTTCCATTTTTTTGTGATATTGCAAATGAATTTTAGCTATCATTTTCAGTATCTTTAAACCAACAAGCAGTTGTCATTGATGCACATAGCTCCACTATCTGTATTAAGGTAAAGAATTCGATAACCGTAATTATAACTTTCAGTGTACTCCCTTTATCTAAAGCTAATATATTATTAACGATTTGATCATAAATTCATATTTTAAGAGTGGTAGAATGTATTTAAGGATTTAAAATCAAGAAAAAGTTTGTTTTAGAAATATTTGAAGAAGAAAATACTAAGACGGAAATGATTTTGTAAAGGTAATTTTGCTCATCCGAATTCTTTATTTTATTATGATAAATATAACTGTTTTTTTAGGAATTAATTAGCCGTATTTAGTTGCATTTTCGGGTCTCTCCAATTCTTGATAAAAGTTTGTCATAGAATTCGCTGTTCACAAACAATTACCATATAGATTCTCCGATTTTCACCTATGGATGATAACGGTTTTTAATAATGGTTGCTAACAGTTCTTAATAGCATTACCAAACAGAACAAATCCATGGAGTTAAAAAATAATCTAAGAATTAAAGTTGGTTTTAAAATTTTCTATCTCATAAAGAGATTCAGTTAGGATTTTTATCACTATTTTTGATATCTATAAGCTGCTAAAACTTAGAAAATTGGCAATTTTATAAAATATTTGAATAAAGTACATATCAGAAACTTATTTTGTAAATCCACTGATTATTTGAAAATTTAGACAGTTATACGAACAAAAATAGCAGAGGATATATAGGAAGAATGCTTTAAGATAATAAAAATGTAAACTTAAGATGTATGATATTATCATAGATGAGATTAAACTTAGCGACTTTTAGTATTTCTTGAATATCTTTGAGCTATTTTAATAATTGCGTTTTTATCAGATCCTAATAAGATTTGAAATAAACAAAAAAATCCATTTTATCCTACGAAAATTAAATAATATATTACCGTTGAATAAAGAGCTCGATGCCATGAATGGTAATTCTATATTTACTTTTACTTCTTATAAAAGTAATTTGGACAAATATTATGTTAAAGAGAAAATGAAAGGAAAATTTTCTTTTATAAAATTTGACTGATTACCACTGATTAATTTATGATGCAAAAGTGTGAAATATGAACTTAATTTTTTTTTTGTTTTCATCATTCCATAATTAAAGCTAGCTTTTTTTTCAAATCATTAATTAAAAGATAAATTTACTTTATTTTACTTATTGACTTTTTATAATTTTTCTATTGATTACGAGTTCAAAATAAAATAGTATTATAGTTATTATTGAATATAGCAGATGACTTTATCTCAACTACCAAGATTTTAAATGTAGATACCGATTCGTATTCAGTTGACTCATTTCAGAATCGATATTTTTTACAAATATAAGTTTTCAGTTAAATTTATCCAGATTTATAATACAAAATTTACAGATTGATAGTTTAGTTTTGTGTCTCTTGTTTTATACCAGTTCAACATATCACAACTTTACAGTTCTTGATTGATTAAAAAAATATGAGATAGAATATTCTTTAAAAAGATATTATTAAATTTATATTTCTTAAAGTTTTTTTTAAACCTTTATCATGTCACAGATATATTAATAATACTAAGAATAGTAGTTTCATATAAAAATGCTGAATGTATATGCAGTTTGACTTTTTTAACATCTTTAAGATAAGACTTCCTAAGTTTCTAGAAAGTAATTCCATAAAGTTTATATTAGAATTATGCTGGAAAAAGTTGTTAGAAATATTAATTTCTTACGGCAAAAATTGTTAAAGAATATATAAAATAATAATTTGATGAGTATTATGCGTATTATGCATCTAGTCAAATAATTCGATTACTTCAACAAATAATTAAATGTTATTTTTTAAGTATTAACTGCAAAATAGTTTAAAATAAGAAATTTGAATTTAAATAATTAAAAATTTTTGTTTTGTTTATTAGTGAAAGAAAAATAAAATTAGAAAAAAGGTATTAAAAAAAGGTATTATAATTTTTTAAATATAATCACATATTGCTGTTTATCAAGTATTTGGTTCTTACAAAAACGGGCCAATGATGATGGAATTGTTAGAAAGAAAATTAACCATTCATATATCCAATAACAGTTTAAATATGCTGAAACTATGACTTATAGTGGATGCTTCAAAGGAAAGTGACTTTTATTTGTTTTATATAAATAAACGGTTAAGAAACTGTTCATTTTTCTTAATTGTAAGTCAATACGCTCAGAAATTCATAAAATCCAAATTGTAATCATGATGATACTTAAGAATGTAGCCGATTTGAAACTTTGATAATCTCTTAAAACTACTTAAAATATTAAACAGACATACGCCTAAAAAGGAGGTAAATTATTATTTTTTTAAATTAAAAATTTAGTTTAAAAAGGCAGGTCTCTTTTATTAAATTCTAAGGAAATTCCCTTTTTACTACTTTTACTACTTTTTTTACTATAATACGAAAAGAAAAGTATAGAAATCTTAAAAAAAATAATAATTTGAACACATGATTTTGACAAATCTCTGAGAATCCGAAGAACACATTAAAAAAAATTAATACTGTCCATCTAACTGTCAGTCATTCTGTGAACACAATTATTCAAAGACACTTTGAGCAAGAAGGATGAAAGTTTTTCTAAGTTTTCTACACAAACTTTGTAGTTTTCTATTAAATTTTGAGCAAAATTTATTTGTCCGAAGTTTAAAAAACAAGTCCAGTCTAACTACTCGAATATAAGTTAACTCGATAACTGCAAAATGTAGATATTTAGATCAATAAAATCCGATTCACTCTATTTAGCATCTATAATGAAGATATGTATTTAATTTAAAGGCAGATCCGTAGAATGGTTCGGTGTCCATCAGACTGTAATTTCACAAGCATGTAAAAGCGATAATTAAGGAGCGCATTGACTTAAACAAATGAAATTTGGTAGGGAATTTTGTTACTACAATAATAGTTTTGCACGAGATTTTAGTTTTAATCGATAAGAAAAAAGGCCTAATAAAAATATATTGTTTTTAATATATGTGTATTAACAGCATTCCAACGATTATTTGTAAAAATAATAGCAAAGGAATGCATTTTAATACATCTTTTGTAACGATGGCTCACCAATAATATGTTTTTAATAAGGCACAAGTACGTTATTAGAGACTATGCAAGAAAGTTTTGGAGAGATCATTCCTGCTGGTTATGCGCATGTAAAATGACATGCAATACATTCATCAAATTCAGACGTGACTTAAAAAGCCAGATATTTGTAAATATTTGTGACAGATGGAATCTAGGAAAAGAATAAAGAATTTTAATGTGCTAGTTTTCTTGTTTTTTTCAGAAAATTAATTTTTAGAAATTTATATAAAAGTTGCTAAATTTTCGATATTATTATTATCTTATAATTTTATAGAAATGAGATTCTTGAATAAATCACAGTTTTTTCATTAGATTTAAAACGTTCTACGGAAAAAGTGATAGATTTCAACGAAAACAATAAAAATTATGTATCTTCTAATGAAAAGATAAATTAGTAGTGATTCTTAAAAATTGGTAAATTTGAATTCTTTACTTACCAAATTATTTTTTTTTATTGGTATTAAGTTTTGATGCAAAATAAATAAAGGAAAATGGAAAATAAAATGTTTAAATGACAACACCATTTTAATTAATAAGAATTTTTTCCACTTTTTGATTACAGCTACTGTTTGCCATTGGAGTTATGCTTATGCTG
>JAPMOQ010013041.1:1419446-1448670 GCA_026543055.1 Argiope trifasciata | reverse complement strand
CTTTTTGATTACAGCTACTGTTTGCCATTGGAGTTATGCTTATGCTGTATTCATTAAAATACCGCTAAGGGAAACAGTCGTAAAGATAAGTCTGAGTTTAACGATACTTTTAAGCAGCGTTGGTAAGTAAAGCGTTATAGAAGTAACAACAACATCAAAAACAAACAAACAAATAAAAAAAAACGAAGAAGAATTATGCGAGACAAAATGTATCTATCACACATACTTAAAAATTTACAATCATTACAGAATTTTCAACTTCATGCATACTTTGATTATAGCAGCAAACGAAAAATATCAGTTGCTTTTAAAGAAGAATAACTTTTATATTTAGTTAATTTTAAATTTTTTCTACACAATTTGCAGTCTTCATAGCAGCGTTTCATTTTTATTTTAAATATGATTCCTATTATATAATTTTTAATTCATATTATTTTATTTAAATTTTAAAACGATTCAACTAAAAGATTTTGAGACCTCCCAAGGAATGAAAAACAGATTTTTTGGAATTCATGTATTGAAGTATTTGTTCTGAACTCGATAACTTAAACATGGAAGGAAATTGTGAATGGAAATTGATTAATTGAGTGAATCAATGGAATGATTCTGTAATTGATTAATTCATTGAATTAATTAATCAACTCAATTATTCAGTTTATTAATTAATGGATTGAATTGATTGCGGGTAAGAATATTAGTGAAGGAGATAACTCACTGGCATGGTAAACGACATGTATAAAATGTAGAATTTGATGTTTATATTAATATTTCTTTTTTTAAATGGAATTTTGGATCCAATCACGCAAAGGGAAGTACTTTTCAAACGAATCATTATTATTTTCTTCCTTGTTTTATGAAATTAAACGTAAAATGCGCCATATTGCGCAAGTATAGGAGAAATCGGACACTTTTATTTGTCAGAAATATGCGATTGTAAATTTATTTTACAGTAATAACATGGGATAATAACAGTGATTCTTGTCATTTTGTGTGAATGGATGTTAGTATTCTTATGATAATAACTCGCTGACTCGCATAAACATGAGTCTTCTGTGACTTATGCTTACTATATAATTAGATCACTTATAGTCTAATTAGATAACTCATTTTCTAGTAGTTAAGTAGTAGCAAGGAAGGAGACATCTAATAAAACAGATGATTGAATCTAAAGTATACGCAATGTTCAGTGAATGTGTTTTTAGCAACATTCTGATATAAGATTTTTTTTTTATCCACACATTGATTGGTATAATTATTAAACAGTTAAACCAGTAAAATTTCACTCTTGCCTCAATGGAACTCGACTAATCCTCTGATTACTCAGCAGATATTTTTGCTCTCTTGTCCCATTGTATTATCTCATAAACGATGACTAGAATTTTTGTTATAATGAAAGAAGAACTCAAACAAAATATGCGATTGAAAAAGACTACAGATATTTTCCCATTTGATTTTAAAAATTTGATAAATATCTATTTCTATTTTTTCCAAAATTTTTATTTTAAAGGAATAGTCTGTGATTTCGCCGATTTTTAATTTTAAAGTACAAAAATAAATTTCATAGTAAATATTAAATATTGCATTGGATAAGGACCATAATTATTGAATAATAATTCAGATCCTATCTGAATTAAGATTAAAATATGCATGCCTTCCTATCGTCATCAAATTGTAATTTCTAAAGGTTATAACGTGAACAAAAATCAATCAAGGAGGTTATGATTCAATAAAGGATACATAAAATCCATCATAATTTATAAATAACTATTATATGGATTCTTAATTGAATCAGTGGCAGAAGGCGTCGTCGTAATTTGATAATAAAGTAAAAAACAAGGGGTTAATTAATACGTACTCATCTACTGAAGAAATCATATTAAACCTGTCATTTTATGAGACGCAAATGAAAATTTGTAAGACTTGTAGTGATAACGCAAATATTAACAGGGATATAGTTTTTATTAGCCAAAAATTTCAATTAAATTACATTTTAAAGACATATTTATAAAAAAAATGGCTTTTTTTGCCTTTTATATCCAAAGGAATAAAATTTTTAAATACAGTCAAACTTTATTTTGCGCTATGCATAAAGGCAGTATAAAAGAGACACGAATACATGTAAAACTATCTAAATAAAACGTAAGAAAAGCATAACTTATAATGGAATTAGCTAATGAAATGAATATATATATATATGTAATGTGATACTAAAATATATATGGATTTTCAGGCAACGTCTTGAAATTTTTTAAAATTTCTTACTTCTCATTCATATAAAGCATTTTTTTTTCATATACCGCATAAAATTATTCGTAAAGAAATGACTGTTCTTAAATAAGTTTCAGTGATTTTGATTGACATTGGCAAATATTAAATTGAAATGCATATAAGAAAGTAGAAATTTTTAAATACTTTGTAAGCTTTGAAATTTCAAATTATTAAATAAATTTCTTTAAATTTACGGGAAATTTTAGTAAAAGTGTGGTAATTTATTGAAAATAAACTTTTTATTAACTTGATTCATGTATAGAGACCAATATTTTATTATTTGTGTTGCCATGGCTATTGGATAAAAATACTGTAAATATTTTAATTTATTTATTAGTTTTCGAGTTGCCACTCATACTGTTTGATTAAATTTCATAGCAAATTTCAAAAATTATTAATATCTTATAGCAGAAATACGCTTTTGATATTTTTAAAATATCGTTTGGTGGTCTGTAATTATTCTATATACAATAAAGAAGTAATAACTATATTTCAAGGGATAATTATACAGATTTTTAACACAGATTATTAATTTTGACATAATACAGATAATTATTTTTGATTATTAATTTTTACATAATACAGATTTTTTTTGACATAATACAGACAATTATTTTTGATTATTAATTTTTACATAATATAGATTTTTTAATTTTGACATAATACCACATTAATATTAAACTCGAAAATATTTTCATCTTAAGTAGGTATATCAGCTAGTGTTAAATAAGTCTCCAAAATATATCATCTTTTGTTACTATATGAGATTAAAAAAAGAAGAAACAACAATGAAAAATTCAGGTCGTTTAGTGTTGCAAAGCTATATCTTACACATCACTGTGTATTATAAGGAATTGACATTTTTTTTCTAAAAATATTTTATTAAAAAGTTTTACTTCAATTTTAATGATTTTACAGAATTATTTAAATACAATATTTTTAATCTAAAAAAATTAAGATAATTTTTTTTTAAAAATCAGCTAAAACATTACTGTTTGGACAAAATTATCAGTTTTGGATATTTGAAATGTTCTATTCTTGAATTTCATTACAGATTCTATTTTATTCTTTGAGAAATTAGATTTTTAAAAAAATTCGCTTAAATACAATATAAATAAAATTACAATTTTAAATCAATTTCTTTGAAAAATTATATTTTTAAGGCTATATTTTTTTTACTTGTTTATAATAATTATAAAGAAATATGAAATAAATACACTTACAATTTTCGCTTGTTTTTCAAAAATTTTCGCAATTTGAATTGAAAATTTTAAGTTTTTGATTATTAAGTATTTTAATATAAAATGAATAAAAAATTTAATAATACCATTTAAAATGGTTTGATTATTCTCATCCTACTTGCAGTTTGTAATTACTTTTATGCTGGTTTCGATGACCTGCTAAATTTTTTTGAATAATTTTACTTCGCTAAATTAAAAGTAATAAGTATTTAATTTAGAAATAGTAAAAGCACAAGGTAAATCTTCAGGAAAAAAATAATAAAATAATACATTTCTTTTGAAAGACGATATTTATGAAATTAAAATAAATTTAAAAGAAACTTGTTTCTGCATTTTAAGAAATTGTTACTGAGAGATCTGATTACTCTTATTTTTACTCCTTGTACTATTTATTATTTAAATAAAATTTTTAAATGAAAATAAGCAAACCTGTAGGAATTCAATAAAAATTGCTCTCATAATTAATTTTCAAATGAATGAAAAACATCATCTCAAACCTTTTCCCTCCCATAGTGTTGACATGAAGTGAAGGGGGGGGGCATGATTGCTAATTATTATTCCGAACCGAAAGAAAGAATGATAAAAATTTTGCATTCAAGAGATAACTTTTTTTCTTTCACTTCAACATGAAGAAAATAACTCACGTATCTTATTCATAAAATTTTTATTTACAAAATTTTGATACGAACTCATTGGAAGCTTCTAAATTAAGATAAAAATCGAATTATATTATAAAACATTTCTTGTATTTTATAAATTTTAATAATAATTTCTGAGGAAAAAGGGAAGGATAGTTGGACAGCTTTTACTATATACGTAATATCTTTCATCATATACTCGATATGCCACTAAAATGTAAATTATGTAACAGGAAAACTAGCAACTGCAGCCTATGTTATTAAAAAAGCAAAAAAATAATAATAAATTAAAATGATAAATATTAGTTTTATTTAAAAAGTTTATTAAAGTAAATTGCTTCCTAGTCGTTAGCTTTTCCTAGCTGTTAAATCATAACTCATGAATAATATCATGACCATTCTTATGACTCTTTCTGTAATTCAATGAAATTTAAGACTACTTTAGTATAATCTGTTGTTCTTGTTGTTACTTCAGGCACTTGCCATAGACAAGCCCACTGACACATTGATTTAAGTCGTGTTTCTTCAGTAGCTGAGTGTAAAGATTCTTGAAAATCCGAGAGTAGAAATCTCGCTCATATGAAGATGAAACACGCATTCGCTTGCACAAAACCTTTTTTACAGGGGGCCTCATTCACACACCTCACATATAGAATACAGGGTAAAGAATAACCATGCACCCGAACCAGCGACGCCCTGATCACTGAGAAGACGCGCTACGCCTAATCAGACGCAGGGTTTCAGAATCATCTAGTATACTCTTAAATAATTTTAAGCTTATGAATTGTTTTTGATACCTTATAATAAACAAATTTTTTCAACGTTCGTAATGTCACTCAATTTATTAGCACTAACCCAGTCATGAAGAATTAACGAAAGAATTAACTGCATTCGATATGCAACAGCCACATAATTGTGTTTGGGTACATAGTTGAGTCACTAGTAGCATTAATTGTTTAACAAATAAGACATCTGATTATTCAACCTAATAAATAACTAAATGAAAATCTATCCATCGAAAGTGGAGTTTTAGATATTAACGATCTTGAATTAATCTGAACAATATATATTGATAATTGGAATGTCGAAATATGGTATTCTTTAATAAATTCCTAAAAAAGAATATGTCGTACATTAAAGATATTAAAAAATATTGAGCCAAACGGTAAAGGAACAATAGTAAAGTAATGTTTAAAGACGCTCTTATAAATTGGAATAAATAAATAATCTGGTATTATGACCATCGAAAGAACAGTTTGAAAGACAATATGAATTATTTCTTCATGAAAAGAGATTTTTAGTCTTTGATATAAAAGGAAAAATAAAACAAAAACTAGAAGAATAATTTATTTTAAGCTTTCATTCATCCATAATTGTTATCAAAATTAGTTGCAGAAACTAATATGATCACCGAAAAGATATTTTCAGAGTTAATTGTTCTTTTTTTTTGGAAAAACAACTTTTATGTTATAAAATGAATTAAGTAAATATTTATAATATAGATATAAAATGATAAATGGAATAGATATGAAACGCATTATTAAATAAATAGGATTTATTTATCATTGTCATAAATAGTCAATTAATAGTAAAAACTCGTCATGATATTGGATTAAGATCCAGAACTAAATATCATAAATCAGTAAAATGATATTAGGAATCTAAACATATATGGGGGGGGATTTATTTTATCTACAATTTAAATATACATGAAACAACATATTGATGCAACTTTTCTAAAAGCGAAATAGCAAAATAGTAATGGTTATAGAAAGTAATGATAAAATAAAGCAATGATGATTAAAACTTAATTCAGTTTCCAAAATTGATTTCTACCTTGTTATTTATTATTATATATTATTTTCTAAATTATGCGTAGAGGTATTCTAATATGTTTTATATGAGAAAATATTGTCAGTATATAAATAAAAGTGACTTAAAGGATATATGTTTTCGCTATTTCAAAATATGATTGAAAAGGTCATGCAGATAAATTATATGCTTTTTTATATATAACATAAGCTGAATACGTATTTGTTTGTTAATTCTTTTTATGTTACAGAGATATATTAAATAATGCAATTATTTTATTTGACCCTTTTTGTTGTTTAAAGATTATATGCATATTTTTCAAACTACATCTAAAGATATTTAAAAAAAGGATTCGATTTATTTTTCACGATAGTGTATGAAAAATATCAATAACTCAATAAAACAATTTAATTCTTCAATCATTCAATAAAATAATTCAATTTTTTTAAAGGAATTTTATTGCCTCGAGTTGCTTTGGATTTAGTTTTATAGACTTGAGCCAAGGAATAAATATGAGAGTAGCTTTCCAGCAATGCAAAATGGTTTTTAATTTTACGTGCTTATTCGGCAAAACAAACTTGTTGATTTGCTAATTAATCGTGAAAATCCTTTAAACATATCTTAAGACATTTTGAAAATATGAAGTGCAACTTAAAAATGTGTTATTTTTATGTTCTTTCAGTTTTTTTACGTTAGAGTTTATTGATTTTTTTATTAACAAATTACTTTTACTTTTAAATGAGTTTTGAATCTAGCAAATTTTCATATTTTATTTTTTGAAGATACATGAAAGATTTTTCCCCATTTTCTCCGAAAGTTTTTTTTTTTTTTTTTGAGATTTTGTTTGCTCATTTATAAGGTAAAAAAAATATGTGGGAAAATCTTTCGGTTTATAAATTTAGGATTTTTCTGTGAAATAAAAAATAAGTAACTTAAAAATTAATATATAAAATATCATGGAATTTTTATGATTTGAACACTACAAATAGCATTAAATTGATCGTTATATATGAGCAAATCTTGAATATAAAATGCTTCATAAGGATATTATTCCTAAAAATATTTTAGAAACAAAATTAAGTAGAAAATTTATTTCATTTTCTAATTTTAAAAATTTAATTAAGGCTCAAATTAAAAAATCAAATTGTTATTATTGTTGAATTTCGCATACATGAGATAAATACAAATAAAGAATGATTTCTATTTATATAAAAATATGTGCAAAAATTTCTTAATTAAAATGGAATATATATATATATATATATATACATATATATATACATATACATACATATATATATATATATATATATATATATGGGTTATAATAAAAAAGTTTTATATATATTAGTTATATATCTTCTTTAGGCTGAACATGGAAAAACTCAGATTATTGAAAGAAGTCTTTTATTAATCCACACAAAATCATTCAAAAATAATAATAATTAAATTAATACTTATTACAATGTACAGAAATATTAAGCGCATCCTTAAAATCTATCAAAATTTGCAATTAATAACATTTAATAAAGTACTTAACATTTTGTGACAAATACATTGCATGAAATATAAACATATGCAATTAAAAAAAAGAGATCTGATTCGAAGATAAATTAAAATTGTGACCGTATTAATTTGTCTCTAGCATGTACAGTTACACTTCGTTATAGTTTTAATAAATATTATTTATATACGTACAAAACATGTACATATTTTTGAAATTTTTTAAAAATATTTTAAGTAGGAAATATTGGAAATTCCATCCCCCCTTGCTTTTATTGACGCGAAAATGTTTATGATTTCGCTGAAATTAGTTTACACTCAAAAGAACTGAATGTGCAGCTTTTTTTTTGCCTCACTGAAGCTCTGCGATATGAAAATGTAAGGTTCGCTAACTGAAAGATCTTTCGAGCTAGCAGTTGATACTTCTATCGCCAAAAGTATCAGCAGAACTTGCTCACAATTAAAAAAAAAAGAAATTTAGGAATTTATGTGTGGCAAGAATATCCTACTGATGCTTGGTTATTGTATCTACATCATTTAAATCACTGCATAGTTTTTTTTATTGTTTATAATTTCCATGCAAGTCCTTTTAGTTTAAACTAGCTGGTACCCGGAGGGTTCCTGCCACAGAAGAAATAATTTTGGAAATCTCGTTTGAAATTTAAAATAATAGTCTTGCTTAATTAGGAATGATAGAAAGAATATTTTCTTGTTGACAATGAATACTTTCATTGAAATTGAATGATTTACAAAGGAGAAGTGTAAGTAATATTTATTCTATTTTTTTAACTTTATTATTTACTAGCCGCATTTGGCGACCAGCTGGTTCGCCATGAGTAATGTGTTCTAAAATTTTTTTTTCGATGATGCTGCCAAAATATTGAATATTTTTTTAAAGAAAGCGAAAAAGGGGAAAAAATTATTCAATAAATGATTTAAATGTTGCAAACGATTATAGAAACCTTGGCTTTGCATTTATTTTTTTTAGAAAATATCACATTTTATAATGAAAAAAAAAATTGAATTAATGATACAGATATTGCAAACGATAATAGAAATATGCCATTGAGTCTGGATTCCAATACATATCCTGTCTAAATTCGATCAGGTTTACCGTAAAGAAGATTCATTGAATTAATTATTTAGATATTACAAACGATTGTAGAAACCTTTGCTTTGCATTTATTTTTTTAGAAAATATCACATTTTATATTTATTTTATCCAGTCACGTGATAAAAAACATGGTTAAAATACTTCTTTAAAAATTCGTTAAAAATAGTAGCTTAAGTTATACATTAAAACACTGATACCATTAGAAAGTTAATTTTTTAATCTTTAAATTGATGTAAAAATCATGTTTGTGCAATAATATTTTCGGAAATTACAGCGGAAAAACGTTGAAATTTCGCTTAAATTTTAATTCCATTTCCAATTAAAATTTCGAAAAAAGAGCTCCAAGGTGCACATTCCCGACCTCCAAGGTATACATGTACCAAATTTGGTAGTTGTAGGTCCAGCGGTCTGGCCTGACAAACACACACACACACACACACACACATTGAGCTTTATTATAAGTATAAGTATAGAAGAGTTTTAGGGTATTCAATATATTTGTTTTTCCTTCTTCAGCAGAAACAAATAAATTTCTTGACTGTCCGACTCGTAGCATCCAGGGTTATGCGATAAAAAGGGATTTTTTAGGTTCAGTCTGCACACTTGAAGTGATTGTCTTTGCGCCTTGTTGGTGGTCATCGAGTGCTCTCTTGTCGTTCCTCATTTGTTTATGAAGCTCGATTTGGCTCATTTCTAGATGTTGCGCTGTTTGATCACTTAAAAAAGTGACGAACGTTTGGAAACATATTTTTTTTGCCGAAGCAATCAATACGGTATATATTTCTATAATTGAAATATCGTTTGTAGATTCACTTAATAAACACCAAAATTACTGTTTGCACTGGAAAATTTCCATTATATATAACTTATCTTGGGCGACATCGACAATAATTTTATTTTGTATGTGTGAGATCAAATGTGAATAATATGTGCCGTTTGCTGCAGACAAAATAGTGAGCACGCTGAATGACAACATCCTGTCTAGAATACTATTCATAATGAAAAGAAAAAAATATCGTTTTCACAAAGTATTTTTGATTTCATTTCCCTCACATTGACTGAAATCAATCATAATAATTTTATTTTGTTTGATATATGTGCGATTAATTCCGATGGGATGTCCTGTTTGCATTTTGTCAATTATCAATTTTAAAATATAACCTTCGCGGAAATACTAGGAATAGGTTTTACTAAGTTTCATCGCAATCGTTTGAACAGTACAGCAACGTATAGAATACGAAAAAACTTTTATTTTTATATAATATAATAACTTATCTATACTTATAATAAAGCTCAATGTGTGTGTGTGCGTGTGTGTGTGTGTTGGCGCTCTACAGGCCAGACCGTTGGACCTACAGCTACCAAATTTGGTACATGTATACCTTGGAGGTCGGGAATATGCACCTCGGAGCCCTTTTTTCGAATTTTTAATTAGAATTTGAATTAATTAAAATTTAAGTGAAATTTTTCCGCTATAACTTCCGAAAATATGATCGCACAAACATGATATTTACATCAATTTAAAGATAAAAAAATAAGCTTTCTAATGGTATCAGTGTTTTAATGTGTAACTTAAGCTGTTATTTTTAACAAATTTTTAAAGAAATATTTTAACCATGTTTTTCAACAATATATTTTGGACAAAACAATAAAATTTAATCTGCACGAGCACGTCAAGGGGGAAAATTAGGTTTTATCAGCGTGTTGCCATCCTATTGACGGAAGTTCAAACTAAAAAAACAACTATCATTGCAAATTAAAACTAAAGAAATGCAACTTTTAGCACGTGACTGGATAAAATAAGAGAAATATAATATGTGACATTTTCTAAAATAAATAATGAAAGAGCCAAGGGAAAAAATAGCTTTTATTAGCTCTGTTGAAATCATACTGACAGAAGTTCAAATTAAAAAATAAATTAACTATGACTGCAAATTAAATCGAAAAAAAAATGTAACATTCACCACGTGATTGGATGAAATTAAATAAATATTAAATGTTAAGTTTTCTAAAAAAGAAATACAAGACAAAGGTTTCTATGATCGTTTGCAACATCTATATCATTAATTTAGTAAATCAGTGTTACGTGACTTTCGAAGTGTAAGTATATCTGGCAGAGAAATTATAAAGAGAGCAATGCACATAAGTATTTAATTGAAAATTTTAGACCCCATTACTCTTGGCGAACCAGCTGGTCGCCAAAGGCGTCTAGTATATTTATATAATATAATAATTATATAATATAGTATTATATAAATATATATATTATATATAATTTTATAAATATAATAACTGTAATCTTCCTATAATCTTTATGCAGGCCTAAGCAAGGAGTTGACCAAATTGCATAGAAATAGGTTGAATAGCACAGCAGCGCATAAAATACGAACAAAAAAAAATCCATTTTTACATAATAGATGTATGTATTCTTTTATAATTATAATGCTTGGTGTTCTTTGAGAATTGTAAGGGAAGAAACTATTTTTTGTATCTTTCGTGATTCGCATAATTTTCTTTCAAAATTCTCAAGATCAATGTTAGAAAATATGATTAAAATATTTTTTTTAAATTGATATATTTATGCCATAATATTACAGAAAATACATTTATGTTGAATTATATCAAAAATTTGTTGATATAATTCAATTAGTAATTTTTTTAAAGTTAAAATAAAGCAAAAAGTTTTGTACTCTAACATTTCCGAAAACACTTCAAAAAACGATAAAATTTTATTAGATTTTTAATTAATTTTTCAATTCTATGGGATTGGTTCCCTTAAAACTTTCTCCCATAGTCTCTAATAAGGTTGTTACCTCTGAAACGACTTACATAGCATTTACGTACAATAGCTACGAAATATTAATTTCTATCTTGAATTCAGTATCTTTACTGAATCTGTCCTTGGAGACTTATTTTGACAATAATCCTTGGTTAATAGATGCAGTAGATAGATTCAAGAATATTTTTTATGTATTAAAAAGTTAAAATAAAGCATTATGAATTAAAGCATTAAAAAAGTAGCATTATGCCTATAACCATCTCGTAGTACAAGTAATAAGCATTGAAAGTTTTATACGTTCATTTTTATTTGTATAGATGAATGTTATTTTCGTTGTTTCGTAATCCAAAGCGTTAGCTCACATTTCAAAAGATCGATCGTTTAGAATACTATTGATCTTTTTTTGAGTAATCGAGGCCTTCACTGAATGAAAATAAATTACGTTTCAGATATAGTTAAATCTAATTTGGCTCCGCTGTTTCTCTCTCATTTGCTATTCGCACTCCAAATAAGATCAGCTGGGAAATTTGTTATGGATCTTTTTTATCGTGAGAAATGTCTCGATTGCAGTAGTCATGAATATGCTTTCTAAAATCCATGATTCGCATTTGAGGAGCGCAGTTTTCGTTGTTTTACTGAGCAGATATTTGAAAAACGATACTTTTCTGAAACATAGACAATACTATTATTGAAATATCTTGAAATTTATAATCTAACTTCCCTGCTGTCAAATGTTTGTTGCATTTGCGAAAATCGTAAAGTAAAACCTTCTTATTATACAAATCTGAAAAATTTAAAATCTCTACTCCCTGTTTTACATACGAAAACAAAATAAAACAAGAAGTTACCTGTTTTGTTATAACCGAACCTGTTTAACGTATAAAATAACCACAAACTTTAAGCCACGAGGTAATAACCAAAAGTTACTAATACGTTCTTATTCCCAATTACGCAAGGTTACTGCCTTAATTCACATTTTATTGAAACCCTTTTTTTTAAATCTTTAAAATAAGAAATTAGTAACTTTATTTTATTTCAAATAAAATGAATTGATTTCTTAATTTTGAGCTTTCTTCCCCAACTGCCCTGCCTGCTGTACCCTAGTCCCACCATTGACGTAGAGTGAAAGAAAAAATTATGTACCAAAGTAGTTTAAATGTAATAAAATGTAATGTAATAAAAACTAATATAATGTACTAAAATGTAAATGTAACATAATAAAAACTTTCCCAAAATATTTTTTTCTTTATTTAGACAGATGCAAAAAAAGTGTTATGACAGTAAAAGCAAGTTGACTTGCTAATTTGTCCAATTATCATTGTGTTAAAAACATGAGGTTGACATCTATTTATATATAATGTACTATAGACTCATCCTTTAATTAAAGTGGGATATTTTTTTAACAAATGAAAAGAGTGAAGAACCGAACCAGAGGGGCATAGTTATAGAAATAAAGAATTTGCAATTTTACATATCAAACGGAATTATTAGATGAATCAAAACCAGTTCTGATTCAAATATGACAACAGTGAACTAAATGTTTTGAGTTACCTTCATGAAATTATTCTCTATTAATTTTCTCAGGAAAAGAAATTGGAAACATTTTCAATAATGAATTTAGGTGATTCACACCGGGAGTCCTCTTTCTTAATAAACTGGTCAATTTAGTTTAACATTTTAAAGCCTTTTTATCGTACAATAATTTTATATAATGTTGTAATAACAAAGTGAACGTAATGAAACTATGATATGACAAACCTTACTTAAAAAAGTCCTAATAATATTACAATATTTTATAATAATTTATACTTCTATGCTTATTTGTATTTTTAACAAAAACTTGTTACAAACTTGTCATTAATCTAGTTTCCAAATAAATAACTTTTCAATCAATCTGCCTGCGGTCTCTCTCAGCTCAGTGGCCTTAGGTAGCAGCCTATTCTGCCTAGTGGGAAATCTGCTATTGTGTGCTTTCCCTAGTCATCAATTTCTTGACAGAAAAAAAAAGATTCATGGTTGTTGCATATCTCCTAATGAGCATGGCGTTTGCATCTTTTCTTTAACAGAGGAAACTAATAGGGCAATACATTACGCTGATTCATCTTTTCCCGTTAAACTAAAATGAAATATTCATTTCCGATTTTTTTCCTATGATGGATGGGGAACTGTGCCGCGATCATTTGGTTTATTACTAACGAGTTTTAAGAGTGAAGCTTATAAATTGTTGCATTTCGGATTTCTTATTTTTTTTCTTGCAATAATGCTTAGGTTAGAGATTTTAAAGAAATATCTGCCTTGTAGTTTGTAATCTATGTGAAAGAGTGAATTTGTTGTTACATCATATTTCTGTCAAGACCATTACAAAAGGAAAAGATTGTAATTGAAATGGGTCAAGTAAGCTCAGAATTTGGTTTGTAGATTAATAATATTCTGGGTGACAAGAAATCAAAAATGTCGGTGGCCTATTCTACAGAGCATCGGGAAAAAAGATACAAGAAAAGGAATGATATATTTAAATGGTATTTGAACTTGTTAAATTCTTTATAAGTCTGAAAAGTAATTTTAAAAAGCTCTATATATAAATATTTTTATTCATATGGAATAAAATATTCAACTGTTATTGATAAAAGTTATAAACTAAAGTGGAAGAATCTTTTTTCATTCCTTCCAAATGGTTACAGCTAATTCTTTTTTAGACGATGTTTATTGGAATGTAATAAAACCGCGGCCACCATGTACTAGTCTCATTTTTGAGATTATATGGTCATGACTTTGAGATTTCATCCAATTAAAAAACCGTCTTTTAAAAAAAAAATCGTAAAGAAAATCTACTTATCTCATTGAGTTAAATACTAGCATCGTACACAGATATAGTTTACGCCAAATTTTAGATGAAACATTCTTCACTTTGCTGTAACATATAAATCTGGAGAAGGAAAGAAGGTACTGGTTTAAATGTTGCTTTTGTCCTGTGGTCCTAGCTAAAATTATCAATTCTTTCTCACATATATTTAGCATTAACTAAATTCGAATGTGATTTTATTATAAGAGTTATAAGAAATTCTAATTGATATGTAACTTGGTTTTTAAAAGATACTTTATTTTTAAATTCCGACGCTCAAAATACAATTGCTTTTTAATTTCTCAGTCATCGTTAGACTATAGAGGCACATCTCATTTATCGTCTTTCCTATTTTAAAATTAAACTGGTCAGAGAAATGCTGATTCGATGCAAAAATTCCATATAATCCACAAGAACGGCAAGTAATCTATAACTTTTTAATTAGATCAGTAAAAGATCTTCATCCCAGAATGAAAGTTGTCATTTAATTAGGAGTAGAATATCAAAGACTTAATTCAGAAATCATTGATAAGTGTTTTAAAAGCTCTTTTAGTGGAAAGCTCGTGTTAATTCAAAAGATACTGAAATGTCGTTGAGACCATCAGAATCATGATTCAAAGCCACCGTTTTCATTTTTAAACATATCTAGAAACAATTCAATTTAGAAAAGACTATAATAGCGATCTAGACAAAAGCTGATACATATTAAAATCTAAACAAGATCCACTAGCAGCTAATTCCTCAATCAAAAGATTAATTTCTACCTCGGAAGTATAAGACATTAGATATTTGAAGTCAACTTTTCCCAAACTTTAAAGGAAAATAATTTGAACATGTCTGATTTGAATTGGGAAAGTGGACTTGGTCTTATTTTAAAGGCATGCAATAACTGCAATTACAGAAGTTGAAAATAACACTTTAAATCTATGAGTAAAGGGGAAAATAAAAAGAAATATAATTGCTTGTTTTGTGCTTTTTTAAAAAAATAATGAACTTACTGTTTATTCCTTCAAATCAAAGAATATACTTTTGAAGATTTAATTTTGGATGCATTAATCCTTTGACTACGACGTATATGTCCCATAAGTCATAAAAATCCGTAGTGAAAAGTTTAGAAAACTTTCTTTAGAACTCTCTTAGAGCTAATGTAAGCTATAGAATAATGTTAAAATATTATTACCATCATCTGTCTTATCGAAAATTAGCAATTCATTCTTAAACATAACCAAGAACAATCAAATTCTCATATGATTTACAACGACAATACTGACAAATACAGGCAGATATGAATCAGTTTAAAGGAAATCCACTGGTGCCTAATTCCACTATTTGAAAAGCAGATGTTCTTTCAAAGATTTAAGTTTGAAAGCAGCAGTAAATGTTCTTTACAGTTCTCTCGAAGCAAACTCAGGACATTTCAAAAGATGCTCCTCTCTCTCAAACCACCTCACTTAAAGAAAAAAGAAATTCCGTGGCTTCGCAATAACAGAGAGCAAGTCAACCACTCTTCTTCAAGAGAGAGAGAGAAAAAAAACGGAATAAAAGACCAAGTGCAAATAAAATCTTAATTCAAAACTTGTTTGCACTTGTCTGGTTTTCAGGGAATCGCACGACTGGTAGAAATTAAAGCGAGACTTTGAAAATACCCCTTCTCTAAAGTTACTGAAACTAAATGCTAATTTGTTCGTGTCCTCATCCAACAAAGTGGATATCCCCTTCTGTTTTTTTTTTCTCTTATTCGTAAAAATCTCTTGTGTTAAACAGAGTTCTGAAGCTCATCGAACTGTCTTAAAGTTGTTTTATCTCACGGGAATGAGTATTTGTATGCGTACTTCTTTTTTTGGGAAACTGTATGCAATGTGTAAAGTAGGTTAAGGAACAAAAGAATGTGTAAAATAGGTTAAAAAACAAAAGAGTGTGTATTAAATTCAAGGTACAAATATTTATAAACCATCTCTGATTTTAGCAACTTTTAAGAAATTGAAACTTGCCTGTTTAAATGCTTTCCTGGGCTCCCATGGGCCTAATAATTATTTAAATATTATTTTGCTGTAATTGGAGGACTAAGCAAAATAAATGGATTTTTTCACAAGCTCATTGAGAAGTTTTTGAAAAATGGGAGAAATATGCATCCATTATTCCTTAGAAAATTAAAGAAATTTAATTTTCGACTTCATTTTGCCTTGAAACTATGAACGTGAAATGACCCAAAAATATTTTGTGATAAACTAGGATCTAGTAGTATACATCCAGTGGCTATGGCTAAGAGTGATTGTGTTGTGATACGCTTGGGAACGTAAGTATTGGCTTATTAACGACACGATGATCATAACAGGTGTTAGCAGCAGTCTTCACTTAAGCATCTAAAGGTAGTAAGCAAGAAAGAAAAAGAGCATTTGAATTTTTATTTGAAAATATTTGATTTAAATCACTTGCATTTTCATGTTTAAATATGTAATTTGTATTGACTTTGGATAAAAAAATAATTTAAAAAAATCCTTTGATTAAAAAATATTTTTGAATTTTTAAAAAATTTTCTTAAAAGAATTCTTGAAAAATCATTGACTTTTTTCTTCATTAGGCGTAGGAATCCTGATTTTTGAACATTCCATTCCTTCTCTTAGATTAATACGTTAACACGAGCACTAAGAGCCAAATTTGACCCAAAAAGAAAAGTAATGGTATGCTTTGGGAAATATTATATAACTGGCGATTTTTCTTCGGATAGAAGTTTTTTTTTCCAGTAACATCGCATATTGTAAGGGAATTATGATTTCAATTAATCGATATATACAGAGAAAGAAAATCTTAAAATACTGTTCGTTCGTGCTTATTGTGAATATAAAAATATTCTTGTAAAAATGAAAAAAAAACTTTTCTTTATTTCGTCCTTTTCTCTAAGGAAATTTTGCTTATCCTATTTTCCATCCGTCTCGTGGAATCTATCAATTGATATATTTTATGAACTGCAAAGCCACAAGATAATTTTTTAAAATTAAAATACAGTAAAATATAACTTAATCACATTTTTACTTAAAATTCGAATTACAATAACAGTCCAACAGCTGAAAGCCACCACAGTAAAGGAAAGGAATGAACGTGTATCAAACGTTGCTCTTACACTCCTTTTTTGCTTTTTATTGTTCCAAAGCATCTGACAAAATTATTAAATGATTCCCGGGGTAGTAAAATTCCAAAGTTAAAAATTTACAAAATCTCGAGGGTTAAATTAGATTCATACAGGAAAAGAGGAATCATGGATCTGAAAAATTTCCTGCAGAAGTAGTTTGCAAAACTGGCATAAACTACGTGGTATTTGGCCTTATCTCTGGTTAGGTTGTTGATAACACAGACAAAAATATTGAAATTCTAAATTTCATGTAATGCTATGTTGATCATATCTTGAAGAAATTTGACTTATAAAATTTTTTAAAAAACATTTACTGTAAATGAAGTTGAGAAACCCTGCGTATCCTTATTAAGTCCGTTGATTCATCGGCAAGGAATAGAGACATTTTCCTTCTGCGATATCTCAGTTGGAGTGGGAATGGGATGAAGTAATTTAAACTGCAGGCTTTTCACTGACATTCTCAATACATTTTCGAGTCATGAAAATTAAGTAACCCGGCACATAGGACTAAGAATTATTGATTATGAAGTGAAATATTGGATGATAATAAAATGGAAATATATTTAATTGAATTTATTTATTTGAAATATTGTAATTTAATAAAGACAATCAAAATGCGGAAAATTTTGTACATTATATTTGCTCATTATTAATAAAGACTCTGGCAGAAATCGAGTGAAATTTTCAAATGTCTTCCAAAATTTAGGCATTTATATATATTTCAAAAAATTCAAATTTCAAAAACATTAATTAAATATTAAATTTGTAAAGAAGAATATCTAATTAACCTTACATATTACATTACTTGTATTTTTTTACAAAAGAAAAAATGTGAAATAACTGCATATAATTCAAGAAAATAATTTAAAAAATAATTTTTTTGTCGTCAAACAAAGAATATCAATATTTTAATAAAAAAAGAAATGATGAAATATTAGTAAAATAGATGGTGCTCAGAAACTGAATTTATCTTTTTTTTCTTTCTATATTATAATTGGAATGGCAGTTGGGGTGATATTTCTTCTCCTGTTATTGGTATATTCTTTTCCGTTTTGTTTTCTTAATTAATTTTGTGGTTCGTTTTAATTTTTGGTTGAATATTCTTACGTTGTTTTTATTTTATATATTTTTGCTTTATTTGGTGATGTTTTTAATGTTGCTTTGGTTTGGTGATTTTAGCTTTTCAAATTAGTATGTCTCTTTTGCCTTAATTTTCGGGTCACGAGGGGTCAATACTGTTGGACATTACCCGAAGCCTCACAGAAAAAAAATCCCTTATTTTGAATCTTGCCTGAGGGTGACCCTTGAAAAAGTCATCAGGCCGGATTCTTTTTCTATTGGTTGTAATTTTGATTTGGTTGTATGTGTATGTGTGTGTGTGTATGCGATTTTAATGGGGTAACTAATCGTACAACAGCCCTCCTCGGTTTTTCCCATTTTCAGTTTAACTCTTAATTCTAGTACCGCTTTTATAAATCTATCGATCTATTCTGCAAATTTTTATCAAAACGTATTTTTGAACATTCAGTGTTACCCTTTGTAACAGTCAAAGGAAATTTATAAATGGAAATAATATACAAAAGTAGCTACACGACACACTGAATGGTTAAAGTTATCATACTTTCAGAAATATCTCTCGAGAACTGTAGATTTTGGGTAGAGGAAATTTTCGACGGGGAACTTTTCAAAGGTTTTTCAAATTTTAAAAATTGAGCCAGGCATGCGTTGCTTTTTTTTAATTACTTTCTCCGATCAGTTGGGGATATTTTAGTCTGATGCAGCACAAGCATTCAAACCTGAAAGCAGAAATCAAAACTGATACTATCCTAATTAATCTTACGTATCTAAAAGTCATAGTTTAGAAATTAATCTCAACTGTGGTAATTCTTTTGAAAAAAATATCGCTAGGATGAAAGATTACTTAATGTAATGCTTAAATAACGATGCCCTAATATTATTTAATTTCTAAACATAAAATAACGAATCATTACGAAAAATAACGAAATTTTGTCTGAAATTTTGTAGAGTTTGTGTGTCAAAGGTTTTAAAAAATGTTGTAATTTTAAATTTATGCGGAAAATTAATCCTAAGGAAATATAATTTAATTTTTACAAATCTTTAGTTTTGAAATGATCCTAAAACTATTTTTTATAACAATATACAATAATTGTTCGCTATCTGCAAATCTTAAAAAAGTTTTTTGTTTATTTAAACCTTTTTTTCATAACGGATCGTTCTGAAAATTATTATTTTCATTTTATTTTGAAAAGAGCACATATAAAAGGATAAAAGCTCTATACTTTTAGATAAAACGTTGAATTTGCAAGGTTTCGTTTGACAAGTTAAAAAAGTTTTAAGATTTTTGATTTATGTAGTGCAGCATTAGAAAGGAAATTTAATGTTATTTTTAGTAACACGTCGTTTAAAAAGTAGACACTGGATTATTTCTTATTAGTTTCATTGTTACAAATAATATATTGTAACAATGTATTATTTGTAATCCTTTACAAGTTTTTTTGCTGCATTGTTCGATTTTTTTCCATAACTGATCAGGCTGTTTTTAGTTTTAAAAACCAAAGCAAGTAAAAAAGTAGTGTTCATTTAGATTTTACGCTAAACTTTTAAGGTTTATCTGTCTAAAGGAATAAATATGCTTAACCAATTTAGCAACATTATTTTTAAAAAAAAAACGCAAAAGCGTTTTTAAAAATAGCTGATTAATAAAGGCATTAAATTATTTTTTAGATAAAAACATTATAATTGATCATTATTTCAAACCTTTCAAGCCTTTTAAAGTCTTCTTTTGATTTTTTTCTGTAACCGAACGTTTAAATCATGCATATTGTAAAGATAAAATCATGGATAAGCTTTTTATTAAAATAATTATAATCTGCTTAGTTAGTTTAATTCCATTTGTTGATTTATAAATTTATTTAATCTTCTAATTAGGTACAGTCCCGTCTAAGCCATTAATTATTAGTTAAATCCATATAAAACCGTAAAGAATTCATTCATTAATTTTTTCAACAGTTATTTTAAAAATCACTTATAACTTTGACTTAATCACAGCTTTAAATATTAAAAATTTTGTATTTCAATGCAAATGTCAGACATGTCGCTAAACTTTAAAAGTTACTAAACATTTTTAAAGAAACCAAAATCTATATTTTAATATTGATTAAGAAATCCAAAGAACATTTCTCCAATTACTGGTTTGATTTCGTCACTTTTTATTTCATATGTAAGCTCATGATTCTTAAATATATAAACAACTGCCATTTGCCCATAACGTTCAAAATTTTCGAGAAAAATCTCAAAAACACTGCTTTATTATTCCTTTTCTAAGAAAAAACAAAACAAAATCTTCTAGCCGTGAGTCATTGATTTTGCCAATTTTCATGCCATATGAGAGCTCATGATACCTATACATGAAATAAAGTTTCTCCAGTTCTTTACCTTTCCTACTCTTTTCGATTTTCGAGAGATATATCAAAAATGAAGTTTTCAATAAATTTCATCAATTTTATTCACTAATTAATATCACAATTTTGCGTTTATAAATAATTATTCAATACGCTTTATGCTTATTGTGCGTGATAATCAAAATAGACCTTTTATTTTAATATGATGAAATGGCTTCAAGGCTAGTTTATATTTATAAATTTTTATTTATATGGTTATCTGACAATTTGGATATTTTGTAGAATTAGGAAGTTTACAATATATCGGCTCTCTTTTAATTAGTTGGTAGATTTAGTTCCACATTTCTACATATTTTAACCATATTAATGATTTATATTAGCATTTTTGATATTTTTATTAATTTGTGAATATGGATTTATTTTTATATATATATTATGATTCTAGACTGATAGTATCTTTGCTTGTATATAATATTATTGAAGCAGATATTCAATTTTCTAAATTTTCCAACAACAAAATGAACGTAACACATAGAACCCGAGTAATTTTATTTAAGAAATTGATGCTATTATCCTAAAATTTTATCATTCATATATTTTGTCATTTATTCCCAACATTATTTATTTGGAAGGCAGAAAAGCAGTTTTTAACGTGTTTGTGACACCTTCTCTGATTAGCATTCCAAAAAAGTTGCTCCGTCTGCCTTGTAGGAAATCTGCAACTAAATATGATGACTGAGCAGTTGATCGAAGAAGGCAGTTAGTATTTAATTACAATGAGTTAATTCATGTTCAAATGAAAATTAAAAACGTGTTTAAAAAACATAAGAGCAAGTTATTTTATTTAAATTTACATGATAAGTGCTTTTAACCATAGTTGGACAGAAGTGTTGTTTTCATTGTCACATTGCAATTCTAAATTTGATCCTTTCCAAAATAACACTCCAGTTGTTTCTAAATAGTATATTTGCATTGAGAAATTTAATTAAAGAACAATGAATGCTAACTTGAATATATTTTAGAGTATAAAATGTAATAAATGCTGTTTTGTTGATCTGAAATAACAGCGAATATTACAAATCGAATCTGCCATTCAGTCAATAGTTTAAAGAAAATTCACTAAGAAAATTTTAATTTCGTATAACTTATGCTAATCCTCGGAGTCCAAGTTCCGAAGGTTAGCTTAAGTATTCGAAATGATGAAGCTCAAATATTTAAAAATAATTTAATTTCAATGTGAAGTTTTAATTAATTCTTAAATTAAATAGAAATTAAATTAAAATCCAATATTAGAAACTATAGTTCTGCCATAGAGAAATTTTTTAATCTAATGTATTGAATTAGAAATTTGTTGAAATTAAAATTGAATTTCAATTTCATACAATTTTTCTACACATCAAAATGCCATTTATCTGTCAGAATTTAGCTTTTAATATATTATTGATATTTACCGCTTTTATCATGGTTAGATTCAGTTCAGTTCAGTTCAGTTATATTAACGTCCTGTTTAAAGCAACACGAGGGCTATTTTGGGACGGACCTCGTAATTTTGAATCACGGTCAGATGACGAGGACGACAACTGAAGTGGCACCCCCCTCTCCACACCACACCACACCAGCGGGAGGACATTTGGCCTGACAGATTTAACGTGCAAGAGACCCCCTCACCCGACGGATCTTCGGTGGAATCGAGTCTCGAACCTGAACCCTCCGGTTCCGAAGCCGAGACCTTACCACCAGGCCACCGCGGCCTTATCATGGTTAGAATTTAAACGGTTATGTAGCAAAAATAAGTCGTTAAAACTTTATTTATAAAACCAAAATAAAACTTTAATTTTTTTATTTATTTTGGTGTCTATGTTGTTTCTAAAATAGTAAAATTAAAATTTCCAAAAAAAGATTAAAAGATTTTTGTGGACGTGTAGTTCAACTAAGAGAGCCTGTCGATTTCAACTTCTATTAAACTCCTAAAACTCTATTTAAAGTATTAAAAATTAATTAAATTTAATTAATGAATTGATGTTTGATTAAAAATCGTGTTAACATCGAGTATCGTTCCTTACAAGTTGTAAAAAATGTATTTGAACGCGAATAAATGAATAAAAAGATCAAAAAGATTTTTTAATTAATTATATATATATGCAGAGAGAGATAGAGAGTATGAACTAATAGTAGGAATTCCATAAATTATGACCATTTAATCAAAGCATCTGTTCGATAAATGCAACTTAAGATTTAAACTTCTTACCTTGAGATCCGGATTTATTTGAGAAATAATTCAACACTTCTGATGATTATAATCCAATTCAATGTTTCCATTGGCTTCAAATATAATTTAAATGTTTTCTGTAAATAATTGTCCAAATTATAAATGTTATTTTCTTTGAATGCTTTTATTTCAAGTCGTAACTGGTATTTAAATCGTCATTTTTGGAATTGAACGATTATTTGATTACAACTTTACTTCCAGTTACCTTATTATTATGCTCAAAAGTTCTTTCAGGAAACTAAGCGCAGACGATATTTTCTGCTTAAATAAAGAAATAAAAATTCTGTTTGATGACGTTATATTTGTCAGGAAAAAAACGTTTACTTAAAGGTAATTAAAGGCATGAAGGGAATTAAAAGAGATTGTTACCTTTTAAAAAGTTTGTTTTGGCTGGAAGGAAATAATAACGAGACTCATGTTATGATGACCATACAAAAACTGCGCTGAAACAAGGAGGTTAATTATTTTGTATTTCATAAATGGAGGCAAGACAGCTGCAGTTGCTTGGTTAAATATTTATTCACCAATTTCGATGCCCTTTAATAATAGAATGGACAACTTAATAACTTGTTTTAAAAATGCAGTCTTTAAATAAAGGGATTAAGGTTTTAAAAAAAGATAATTTTTATCATTTGCTTATCATGAATACATTTTACAAATACAGGCACGTAAATTAATTCAACGTGTATATTCGATGTTTTTAATTTTAATTTGCAGAATATTAAATTTTTTTTCGTACTTCGAATCTACTATTTAGTTAATGTTAAAATATTATTTAGAATTTTCAATTTACTTTGGTTCGTACTAAGTCAAAATTGAAGATGGTAAACAATTGTTTTCTTTATTGGAAAGTTTTTGTGAATCAAATGCATCTGTATTTCAAATTCATAATGTTTGTTTTACTTTACGAAATTATGTATTACTTCAATTAAAAACGGAAATAAATTTTTTTCACTAGAGCATGCTGAGTTTGAATAATATTGTTCATTTAAATATTTTTATATTAATATATATATTCAAGTGTTATACATTGCTTATTTATCTAAATGGCTTATTTGTTAAATTTATTTTTCCTGAAATTATTAATTTTTTTTAGTCTTACAATTCTTATTCTTTTCTGCATTTTTAAAACTTAATCTTTTAAAAACTCGATTTTCATTCTGAATTCGTTTTTAGATGCAGTTTTTCTTAGCTCGTATTCTTAAAGAAGTCAATTTTTTTACTATCAACTGGCCATATTTAAATAATCCAAGTTCTTCTATATCAAGACATCTAATTATAAAAATTGGAAAACATTTTACGTACCAAAATATACAACAATACAGTACAGTAAAACAGTTTCTTTCAATAATAATTGCAATTTTAAAATCAGAATTTATTTCCTAGTTTGTACAATATTTTAATGCTTTTAGCTCTTAAAGAAGGAACTTTTTTATTTTAAATATTTAACATTTTAAACATATTGTTTTCCATATTTACATAGAGAATTTGTTTTATTATTTTTAAGATGAAAGATAACATCAAGTTAAAGCTTTCAAATGTCTTTGTCAAATATTTCAATATTTTTGTCCCCCTTTAAACTAATGCACATAAAAAATTAATTCCTTTATATCAGTAAACTTTAATTTATAGTATATTTATTTCCATCGATTAAATATGACCTAAGACTTTGAAATTTAATTTGAAAATCAATTCACAATCATTTCACTGACAGAGCTGATCGCCAATCTTCTGAATATAAATAAAAACAAAAGGAAGAGAATTTTATTTAAATGAAACATAATATTAAGCCTAAATTTGGAGAAAATAATTAGGTGCTTAAAATGTTAAAAAATTGTAAAATGGTATTTAAAAAAAATTAGTCTTATGAAATGGAAATTCCTATTGGTCAAAAAAGGCAATAAAAGGGATTTTTACCAATTAAAATGTTTAATTTGGCTGAAAGAAAAATAATTGTGAAACTTTAAAATCTGAAATGATGACAATAAGAACTGTGGTGGAACATAAAATGAAATTATAAACAGTTTCATAATGGATTTATCTTGGAACAGGAGTTAACTCTTTAAATTTATCCCACTTAAGAATGAATGAAGTGATATTTCTCACGGGGCAAAGAGAAACTACTTTTATCAAAACTGTTATTAAACGCGAGTCAAGTTTTTTGAACATACAAGAATATTAAAAAATTAAATTATTTAATTTCCTCCAAAAAATTATATTTCATGAAACTGTTATGTTGCCAGCCTTTTAAAACGCATATGCTGTCAAAGAATCGTACGTAATAATAAATCAATACTAGTAAAAGCAGGTCAACCTATTATAAACGCATCTAATTTCAAAGAAGCATACATAATAACAATGCAAAAAAAGATAAAAAAATGCGATTCATATATGTTGATGAATATTGACATTTATGCGTTATCCATTGCATACGCGATTTCAAGCTTCAATTATTTATTGCCTACGCAATCTCAAGCTTCGATTATTTGTTACCTTCAATTATTCAAAATCTTCTAACCAAAACAGGATCATGTTTTCACATGATAATAAAGAAGATATTTTGAAATTAAATATTTATTCTTTCATTTGAATGTTATTTTTCAATAACAAAGGAGACAATTAATAATTTGTTTGAAAAATTCATGATCAGTTGTGACAACAAAGTTCCTGTTGGTTTCTAAAAAATAATAGAAAGGAGTATAAACTGAAAGAGGAAAAGTTTTTTGAAATTATAGGATTATGAGACATCTTCTTATAAATTGAAAAACCGAAATGTAAAAGAAAATCATGAAATAAGTGAGGCTTTTTATGATTTCTTGTAAAGTATTACGTAAAGATAATGCCAATGATTTTAAAAACATTACCATTTTGATCAAGAAGATTTAAAAATATGAGAATTTTTGATACCACAGTGAGAAATAATGCTTTCCTTGATACTATTATGGCAGCAGTCCAAAATAAAAACACTTCAAATACTCTGCTTATTTGTTTTTAATATATTAGTTTTTAAGCAATTTGATCTTTTTCTTTGATTTCATTACATTAATTTCTAGGGAAATTGTTTTTACATATCTAGCGGTACACAACGGATGTGAAATCTTTTCGTTTCAAGTTTATGTTACTGACCCCATTTCCGAATCATATTGATTGGCCTCAAAGACGAATCAGGCTGATGGTCTCAACATTATAAAATAAAGTAGGATCTAGGTGGGAATTTCACATTAATACAGAATAGCGGGAAAAATATTTGTCACATTACGCCAATAAAACAATAATATTATAATGAAAGAAGTAGAAGATGACAGCAATGATTTAAACAATCGAATAAATAAAGAAAGTTATCAATTAGATAACATTCAGAATACGAAGAGACAGTGAACTTGAGCAATACAGCATTTAAACCATTAAAGAATATTCTAGAATAAAGCCTTTTAAAGAAAGATAAAGATTTCTTGAACATAAATAAGCCCAATTATGAAGGAAACTCAATGCTATGCCATTATCCTATTCACCAGTTATATTCAGATGTTAAGAGCATTGGATTCAAGCACGCCATAACAGCATGAATTAAAAAATATCATTTCAAATTAAAATACCAGTTCGAAATACCTGTGATTCAAATTACGAGCAAGTAGATTAATCATTGTATGTCTGATAAATGAGATAATGAGAACTGTTGTTGAAAGGACATTATTTTCAGGGCATATTTTTGAGCGAAGCATTATTTTCAATTTGTGAAATTGAATGAATGGAAGAGGCTGAACAAACAGAACAAAAATTTTATTTTCTAATGTATGTATGGCTTAAATTGTAGGCTATATTTCAAAGCTCTAACTCTAATTTTCTTGTATTGCTGTTTTCTCTAAAAAAGGTTTTTTTTTGAGATTCGTTGAGTATACAGAAATGGTGATAATCAGTACGTCATCTAAAAATCTTCAATTAGTTATAGCTTTTAAAAATAAAAGGAAATATTAACGGTAAACATTTAAAAGTATTTTGATACAATTAACTTATATTATTAACGTTGGATAATTAATAATTCCAACTTTCAAAACCAAACTAAAAGTTATTAATTTAAAAAGAAAATAGAGATAGACTTTATATATTTTTAAAAATGTATTTTGCAGCATTTAAAACACGCATTTGAAGCATTTATAAGCATATATTTATTTATAGAATAGCATAACAACAGCAAATTCAAGAATATTTATTACTTTCTTCTAATATTGAGGAATATCTGTGAAACTCCGAATTCTTCAAATGTTTAGATTTATGACGAGTGGAAAATTGAGACATTTCGGGGAACCATGCATTATACATTTTAAGCCCACTCTCTTTATTTTTTCATAATTTTAATCCCATATTTCAATGAATATTTAGTTTAATCAGTATGCTTATGTTTTATTTTAGTTTTGGTTTTTAATTTCAACAAAGGGTATATGTTTTTATTTTTTTAAATATGAGTATCATATAAAAAAAGACTTTTCTTATATAATTATTAGAAAACTAATCATGGCTATAAGTTAATGATTTTTTAAAAAGTTCAATTAAAAGTATTTATCATGATAAATGATCAAGGAAAATAATAAACCTTACCTAAATACAATTATAAAAATGATTACTTTACACAACTTATCAAGTGAAGCTTCTATAACAATTTAAACGGATATATCATATTATGAACAATAAAATTCTCATATTTGAATTACTATATTTAAATTTTTAATTTTAATAATTAAACGTGAACACATTTGTAGTCCTAATGTATTAATATCGATAAAATTTATATTTTAAAACGTTCAAATAGACAAGTCTGCGGACCTAGGTAGTTGACGTCAAAAATCAGCTAATTCTCATGATGATCGCACTTAAGAAGAATGAATTTGATAAAATTATGCCGCATGTAGTTCAGATTTGTTTTGGCTCTGAGTGAAATATCCTGATACTGTTGAAAACTGAATGTTCTCACTCAAATCAAGGTCACTGTGATAAGATGAAATGTGCTGTAGTTGCATTGTGTAGCTCGACGGCAAATGTTTAGACTAGAAACTGTTTTGCGCCGAAACATAATAATAAAAAAGCGATAGGAAACGAAATGGAAAACGATCCGAGAAATAATTAAGGTCACACAGAAAAAAAACGTAAATATCAGGATTTCTCATGCTGTAATTTTTTTTTTACCAATGAAAAAAGAATTTAATAGATGTGTTATCATTAAAATATTCTTGATATAACAATCATAATCACAGAATAAAACATTTTTAATTTATAATAACTTTAAGATTTTGAAGAAGACCTGATTCACCAGAATCAATGGTTGATAAAATTTAAGTTACATATTTTATATAACTTGATCTTAATGGATTCATCCTTGAAGTATTTTTAAGTTTTAATGGATAATTCATAATCAGTTGATAAGATTTATAGCTTCCTGTTCATTCTGCTTTGTATCGTTCTGATTTTCTGTATTCTGATATAATTTCAACTAAAAATGGAAATAGAATAAACTTTTGCTGAAATTAGATACATTGGTTAAAAATAAAAGGATAAAAAGTAGAAATGTTCAGTAATGAAATTGTATGTATATTACAGAATATATTCCTTAACTTATATTGTATCTCAAAGGATTATATATCAAAAATTTTCTTTTTCAAACAAAATTCAAGGGGCTACCATTTAAGAAAGGAATGTAAAACTATCAAAATGAGGATATGTATATTTTAAATCTAATTATATTATAGAAAAGTGCATTAGTTTTTGAAAATAACTGCATTTCAATAACTTTGTATCATTGATAATTTCTAAAAATAAATCTTATTTGCGAATTTGGAAAATTTGATTAAAATCTGCTTGAAACAGAAGCCTTTCCAGCAAGAAAAAGTAAGTCTTAGCTTTATATTTTCGTCAAGAAAAGGAAGAAAAGTCTTGGATGAAATATTTGGAATAACATATTTGCTTATTTGTTATTAAAATATTTGCTATTCTCATATGAAAAGGATGTCAAAGACAACAAAAATAATATATATATGCGTTCGAACAAACGATAAGAGCTAAGTTTTAAAACAAACGCCCTTTAACAGTTAAAAATATTTAGTAAAAAATATTGTACCATCAAAATAACGCATTGTACCACCAATGGTATTTGTAAAAATAAAAGGTTCATATACACTCATAATATATATATATATATATATATATATATATAT